>JAHWFO010030116.1:1190202-1212177 GCA_023313115.1 Rhysida immarginata
CAAGCAGAAATTAAATTCGTTCGTTAACTTGTTAAAGAACAGCATCAAAATAGCTGCTTCAACAAGCAAGTCTCAAAACTTAATTGCAGATGGTGTATGTGGACAGCCATTTGAAGTGCTCGTGCAACTGGACTGTCTAAAGCGTAATATTGGATGGGTACAGCAGGGAACATTGCCGAAGGAACCATCATCACTGCGGGAACTTAAAAAACATTAGCGGTTAATGGAAGACAGCAGGTGCCAGAAAGATTAAGATTTTCTTATTTATGATAAAGGGCCTCATTCCACAGAAAGAATAATATCATTTGCAACAAACAATGTACTTCAACAGTTAGGACGATGCTTCATACGGTATATGGAAGAAACTTTTGCAGTGGCCATAAATTTGTTTCAACAGCAGCCTGAAAATCGTGTGCCTAGACCAGGTACAAAACAGATGTTGGAAGAATTTTTATACGGTATAGGATATGCAATCAAGCTGAATTGAATTAAATTGAATTTATAATTCCCTTAATAAAAATTTTTATGTATTACTATGTATTAAAATAAAAATTTCATTTTTTGTATGTATGTGGTCTAGTTTGTGTGATTCTTTTTCGAAAAAAAATTAATCTCTAAAAAAGTAAAATGGCTACAGTTACAGTATAAGCCACATGGGGCTTTTGTCCACATTTTCCAGTTAAGCTAATAGCTTTTGTCCTTGGGGATTTTATCTGTGGGGATTTTGTTCGAAACCCTATTAATGTGCATCTATTTTCTGTAAGATAACTGGTTGGAAGAAATATTAAACGGACAAAAATTTATCCAAACTTTTATTATGAACATTGTAGGATAATTTAAAAAATATATACTGGATATATTTTGGAAAAATTCTTTTCAATAGCATGCACTCCTACTTAACCAGTTTGAATCAATGAATGATTCAAAGCTTAACATTTAAATATCAGTGAAATCTTTTAGCTGGGCAGCTATAAACATACATGGACATGCAAATTGTATACAGGTGAAAACCATTTGATAAAAAAGGAAAAAGATGTAATGATTGAATGATCAGGAAAGTAGCAGTTTTGGACACCCTCTTCACTTATGCTTTTATCAAGAAAAGAATGCTATTGTATCTCATTAATCTTAGTCATTCTTCCATATTGTTTCGCTAAGAGAACTTGGGAGAACTTTATTCAAATTGTAAATATTTCTTTCAAGTAATTAAAAAGAAATAATACAAAATTGAATTTCTTTATCGTTTCCATAACTTTTTTATGTTATTACAAAAAGTAATTGAAGTAGAATAGAATGTAAAGATTAGAGATATTTAAACATAAAATAAATTTATCCATTCTATATCGATAATTTGAACTTTTTACAACTTGTAATACAGTGAGATCCCATTGTAACAATATAAAAAGAAATCTCAAATCATAACATTTTATTTTTTTCTTATGTTGGTCTTCATTTTAAACAACTTATATTAAAAAAAACAACCTCTAATGAAATCAAGCAAATGAAATTATAATGGCAATTCATTATCTTGCTAAAATAATGTAATTTTACTATTCCTGTGCTGCACTTGTGCCCAATAAAGAATACAATTTCTGAACAAATCTTTTAAACTCCTTTTAATTCTGAAAGAATGAAAAGCTTTGAGATTTGTTTATCATCTAATAAAACTGTTAGATTTATTAACTACAATTAATATGATTAATAAGATGGAATTCTCACTGATCTTTAACAAAAAAAAAAATAAATAAATAAATAAATAAAAACAACCAGTCTTGATATACTGTCTGTTCAAAGAAAGAAACATTATGTCAAGGTAGGGAAATTCAAAATTGGCCAATCAGAACAAGTTAGATACTCAAGTAACTGCTGCTGGAAGTTTGTAAAGCACCCTGCAGCATTTGCAATGAAGCCCCCCCCCCCCTCTGAAAACCTATTATTATATGATGCCTGAGAACACCACTGAATGAGTTAATGGATACCTTGACCTTGTTTCTCTTTCGTCGGAGACGGTGTATTTTTTACTTTTTAAAGATAATTGATGCTTAAGTAATGAAGACAGATCATTAAACCCATATTGTAGTTTTACATTTGCTGATTTCACTATCTTTTAGAAAATTTACAACCTGTTAAGCTAACCAAATGATGAGACAGGCATATGCAAATTGGATTTCAAGATACGAGATCTACAGAAGGGGGTAGAGACTTAAAAAAAATAAAATAATTGTGAAGATATTTGTTGTAATGAGATTTCACTGTATTTAACCATTTGACTGCATTTGGTATCGTTGAATATTATGCATGTTATATCCTACATAAAAGTTGTATCATCTACATCTCGCCTATTGAGCAATGATCGCATCAACTGTGATTTTTCTCGTTCCAATCTGGTGATACGTTCACTCTTTTTACCTACTTCCTGTATTATAAAAAAAAACAAAAAAAAACCACTTTAATATTTAAGCATACTTATTTCTAACAAATAAATCTGCTGTATTCCTTAGACTAACAAGGAATGAAATGAAGAATTCTCTGTACAGTCCTTGATGAAGTTGATGGAAGTCTTGCAAAAAAGAAACGGGTCAGAATTCTGTGTGATTTCTTCCCGTTTCAAAATATACATACTAGTTATTTTGAAACGGGTAGTCAGTAAAAATGACATCTCTTAAATTATTATGTGAATTTGTGTAATTTATATTATTATTAAGACATTTAATACCATTATATAATTTATACATTAATATTAGAATACTTTTTAATCACTTTTAATCACTTAACAAAAGAATGCCATTGTTCGCGGATCTTTCTTTCTTTTGGAAAATGATCGATGTCTAAATCGCTGTTTTGGCTCCTTGAGCAGTGAGGAACTAAACAATTTCACATCTTAAATGTGTTATAAACACTGGGTTTTTACAAAGTGATTTTATTCCATCTCTATGTTGGAACCAATGTTAAATCCCAAAGCGAGAAGACTTGTTTGGAATCAAATCGAGTCACGTGACTGAAGAGCTCCCAGGATTGACGTCACACTTGCACTCCCTATTGTTTCTGCTATTTGCAATCCTTACCTACCTGTCACTTAAAATTTCTTAACAGCAAATAACAAAATATTGCATTATTTCAATGATACATATTGTTTTAAACAAATCACAATTCAAACCCTACTGAGGAAACAATTATTCGAACACTTCAAGCTTAGAAAAAATTATTCAATCACAGAATAAGGAAACACAGAAGTGACTTCGTGTTAATTCCTATGAAATCGTGTGAGACACAAAAACCAATCAATGTCTTCTAATAAATCCTAAAGATCTAGTCGACTTCCGTACAATGTTATCTATATGAGCATTAAAGGTTAATTTCCTATCAAAAATTACACCAAGATCCTTGATCTGATCCAGTTTCTCAATAGTATTGTTACCAATTTTATATCTAAAGTTTATTGATATTATCTACATTATGGGTCATCCCATTGTTATAGCACCACCTAGATAGAATTTCAAGTGATGTTTGCAATGCGTAAGTCCTCAAGACTTTTCACATTTCTATACAACTTGATATCATCAGCAAAGAGTAAAAAATGAGTTTCATCATCTAATCCCAATTCAATATCATTGATAAATTATACAAATAAAAGATGTCCCAAGTGAGATCCCTGTGGGACACCACTTGTAGCAATAATCGGAGGAGAGATAGTATCCCTTATTTTAACATAAAGCCTTCTTGAGGTAATATAATCTTTAATCCAAGACAGAATAGGATTCCGTATTCCCAATAACTCTAATTTCCCACTTATCAGGGAATGATTAACTCTATCAAAGGCTTTAGACATATCCAAATATATTGTATGCTTATGAAGGAAATTAAGGTAGGAAATCAAATTTGTAGTAGTCGTTTGCCCTTTCATAAAACCATGTTGTTGTGGAATAATAATTTCAGCAAATCGATGTTGCAATTTTGATAAAATAATATATTAAAAAATCTTTGGAATCACAGATTGAATTGTTATGGATCGATAGTTTGTAACATGATGTTTATTTACAGATTTATGTATAGGAATTATGTAATTGTCTTTCCATTGATCTGGAAAGTAAAACTTCAATCCTTAGGATTTTGCATCAAAAGACGATAACATCTATTGCGCAACCTCTACTAGGAGTTTATTTTGATAGCAACTTGTCTTTCCGCACCCATATACACCATCTTACTGTTAAACTTAATAAATCTATATTCTTAGTTAATCAATTACAAAAATACTAACGAAGAGTGAAATGCGTATGTTTATCATTTCAAAAATTATTTCAATATTAAGCTTGGTCAGGAACAACAAAGACGATTTTAATGCGATTGGAAGTGTCTTTTAAAAATATCATACACACCGCTTTTTCTTTATCCATACATCAATCAATAACTAGCTATGTAATAGTACAGATTTACCTAACTTCGATACCATTTTGAAAAAAGGTAAATTGGTTGAATTATCTCGTGCCGTGTTGGATCACACTTACCCTGCTAATAGATTCTAATATGAGGTCCTCTCCCACGTTAGATCGAGTCCATAGTGTACGAAAATAACTTCTCAAATAAATGGCAACTTCAAAACTGCTTCGAATTAACGAAGTTCTTCGCGTTTGGCTAGCCACTGTCAAAATTAATTTACTTTTCGATGTTTCTAAGACTTATCACAAATTCGTTTATCACATGAATTATTTTTACTTCAGCAGAAGTGTTAGAACTTTCAGAAAAATTCAATTAGGACGTGTGTTAAATCAAAGTTTTAAAAGTGCATCAAATACGTCGGAGATTAGGCCTAACAGTCTCTTTTGAAAAAGCACTAAATCATCAAAAATACTCAAAACTGTAAAGGAAAAATTGTGCATTGTGAATATAACTTATCAAGGAATTATAATTAAAACTAACTAAATTTTATTCAACAAATATGAAACGAAGCAACTCCCATGAGTCTTAACATGTTTCAGAACTCATTTTATTTTTCCGTAAAGGTTTAGCATTATTTTTGTGCATGCTACAGGGTGATATCGAGAATTAATTATATTAACGAATGTTATTTTGTTCTTAATACAATTTTTTCCCATGGACACTGATCGTGTGGCCTTATTGCTTCTTATTTCACCACATTGTGATGGATTTTATAGGCAAAAACATAAGATAGGCGATTCAATTTACGATTATATAGAATTTTTAATAAGTGCATAAAAGAGTTAACGTTTTAAAAGTCAGGTGCAAAAAGTTGAGTTAACCACATTCGAGATCGAAATGCACGAGCTTGCCCTCGTAAATATGCTCGACCTTTCGGAAATATGCTCTCCTTTGTATTAAATTGATTTGAGTACGCTATATAAATTCATATAAATTTCATTTATACGCTCCCAAAATACATATACTATTAATTTTTAATCTTCATTTCTGATATTTATTATAATGTATATTTTATCTTTTAATAATTATGCAACAACTTATAATCAAAAGGCTGATTAAAAACAAAAAAACAAAAAAGAAAACCAAAAAAAAGCATGCTAAGATAGATTGAATGGATATATATGAAGAAATAATGAACTTTATAAATGTTGTGAATATTTAATTTCTTAATGTCAAACTTAATTTATTTAAATTTTTTTAGCTTGAGCTTGCATTAAATGCTTCTCAACGAACAAAGGCTAGAAATTAAAACAGAGAATCTCGCTGTGAAAACTAAGTCAAAAAGACTTATCAGAGATGAATATTTTGAAGGTAACTCAAGTTCTCTGTGTTGGTAGCGCACATGGTGACCTAGTTGATTGCTTTCTAAATAAGCCGCCAGATGTCAGTAAAACAACTGCGCATGCGCTGTTTCTAACGTCGACATCGTCCATTTACTTTAATACTAGGTGTTAACTGTGATACGTTTATCAAAAATGGCTTGCCCAATGGCTGCTTTATTCACTGGTGTAATTATTATTTTTTGAATCAGAATACTCCAGCCAGATGAGCGTGTCCATGCATTCCATTTTTCACCATCTCTCGTCCTCTGCCAAACTTATTACACCCATCACGTCGTTTCTGCCCCATGTGTGCTTGAAGCCATCTCAGCCAGTTTAACATTCTCCTTCACAAGAAATTTGATTATACATTATCGGGTTTAAATTCAGGTACATCAAAGTTTAATGGGCCGTAATTCAGTGAACTTGCACTGGGTTTGGATTTCCTTCTGGTAGATGTGGCAGTGCAGATTGTTTCGAATGTATTTCAATCAGTATCATTGATCTCTTGCTTCATTTGTTCAAGGCGGCCACATATTGTTTTGGCAGGAACAGCGAATGTTCATTCCTTTGAATGAATTTTTCAATCAGCGTGCCATTTCCCGGGGATTGCAGCCCCCTCGCTTGCCAGATTTATCACCCCAATTTCTTCCTATGGTGTTATCTGAAAAATGTGGCTTATGTGAACAAGATTGCCGAGCTGAAAACTAACTTCACAACAGCCATTTCTAACATCAATACTGCCATGCTTCACAATCTCACGAAAAAGGATGTCATTTCCAACATTTATTTTAACACCTAAAGTTTTGTCTGCTAAAAATAAGTGCCAGCATTTCAACTAATCTCGGTGATACTTTAACTTTCATTTAAATTCTCAAGCTGGTACTTTTACGGGCAGCTAAACTTTGATGTGTGCGACTTTAAATTCACCCTGTACAACGCTGTTCCACAGCTACAGAGACACTGCTTGCTGCCACGTTTGCTACAGGTCCTGCGCATGCGTCCAATACGTTATGCCAAACGTATTAAGGATTAAGTAACATTCCCTGAAAAGTATAACGTGCTAGAGTTATTTCAGCTTTCAATTAATCTTTGGTGTTATGGGGGTGTTCATTGACCTCTCTCTCCACAACGCTCCATACGTAGTAGTCCAACGGATTCAGGTATGGGGAGTTAGGAGGCCAAAATCCACAGCAAATCAGCTTCACACATTTTCAGCTTGTTTAAGAGTCTTTTCGATCTGAGTAGGCGATTTTCCTGTGTTTTGTCTGGCATAAACTGACCTCTTCGCATAACATACGAGTGATATCTGATGTTTACATGGACAACATTCTGATTGTTCCTTCCAACACATGGCGATCTTTGGCAAGTGCTGAATAAATTCAAGTGTTCTGATGATGTCCGAGCATCAGGCATTCTTTTTACGCATTGCTACAGGTGCAACATTGCCATCTTCGGTCTTCAATTCCTTCCGCACTCTGTGGACGAATGATCTTGCGACCTTTAGAAATCGCGATATCTCTAAATCGCTGTGCTCTGCCTTTAATGTCACGATTACTGCATGTCTCTTCATGATTTGTGTTACTTGATGGTCCACCATTTTGCTTTCCGGAAACGGAAAAGACATACAATTTACTACAGGAGAACCTCCATAGAGCGAACGTCGATATAGTGAAATTCTCTCTATAACGAAATTTTTCTGTGGTCCCGGCAAAAATCCTATTGATGCAATGCTTTTTCAATCTCCATATAGCGAAATCTTTATAGCGTAATTATCCCTATAACGTAAAGATTTTTCGGTCCAGACAATAAATTTTAATGTATATTTTAGCTCTTTATTACGAAATTTGGTTCCCTCACTTAGCATGACCAGACAACCAATGAACGAAATCATCGCAAACAAAGTTAAAAACAAGTTTCTACATCACAAGCTCTGCACAGTAGGCTGCAGCTATGGCATTAGGCTTATTTTATCGGCAAAATTACAAAGAGTTCTCGAGAACAACGTTATCGCACCAAACTACCCATGATGCACTGCACAGCAATAATGGCGGCCTGCTGAGGAGTAGATGTGCAAGCATGTTAAAAATTTATTTTCTATGAGAATCAGCACGAGAACTACTATAAAAGCTTTCGAAACTCGGAAGATTTTTTTATATTAAAAACTTTAATATTTGTTCAAATTCATGAATTTATTTTATTAAAAGTTTAAGCCCATAAACATTTTTGTGAAATGTAATTTTACCGAGGCCGACGAATAACACTTGTCGGCCTTAATATACACGCTGATGGATACGTTCTATCGGTATTTTTCCGTAAAATACGTATTACAATGTTATTTTCGACCCGTTCTGCTTTCAAATTTTAATTATTTCAGAAAAAATAATCGCGATCCAAACAAAATTTTCAGCAATGGCGACCTAGATGACTTTAGATAGGCAGCGATGTCAAGTATCGAAAAAGAAAAACTGGGTGTGTCCAGTTAAATTTCCAATTTCAATTGTTAAACATTGTTAATTTTACTTAGCAACAATGTCTAACAATTGAAATCGAAAATTTAATTAGATGAAAGCTTATTGAGGAATACTTCTTCTCGCGGACGAAGCTGTTTGTTTTGACAGTAAAGCGACCACAGGAAACTACCACAACAAATACAAAAGGCTCGACTTGTCAGCATGGAGGATCAAACTCGCATGTCCCGTTTGGAGGAGGAATTTTCTGCATCACAACGTGTTGTAAAAGAGACACAATATGATGTGCAGGAACTCAGGTCTATGTTCTCTGCACTGAGAATGACTTTCACAAAATCTCTGTACGGACCAACAATATATATCTCATGGCCAATAATGCAAGTAAAAGTTTGTGCAATAATAAATATCAACAATGGTATCAACACGCAATGCACAAGCACTATGCAGGGATCAACAATATTTTGTTCTTAATGTTAAGAAGCATTCAAATTAATAACAAAAACACTAAATTTGTATATATAAATACTAAATTTAAAATATATACAGTGTGTTTCAAAAATGACCGGTATATTTGAAAAATCAATAAAAACTAAACGGGCAGCGATAGAAATACACCGTGTGTTGCAATATGCTTGGGACAACAGTAAATTTTCAGGCAGACAAACTTTCGAAATTAGTTACAATGTGCTGCAGTCTGGAAAAATCTAAACTATGATATTTTTCACATATCCACCATGCGCAGCAATAATATGGCGTAGTCTCAGAACGAAATTAGTACCATGCATCTTTATTGTATCGCTTTTCGGTCCTTTGGTTACATTAAACTTCTGTTGAAAACTTCGTCTTGTTGCAACAACACTGTGTTCTAGGCGGTGGAATTCCAACACCAGAAAAATCCTCTGGTCTAAGGAATAATCCATTTTTTCACAGCAAACTTGTAATCTGTGAACAGCACACGCTTACAGCAGAAAGACGACTTACAGAATGGCGAACTGAAAGACTGCGTTTTCTTCTATATCTTTCAAATCGCCTGCAGCACCATCTGTTGAAAATTTTAACTGCCGGTACTAATTTCGAAAGTTTATCTGCCTGAAAATTTACTGTTGTACCAAGCATATTGCAACAAACTGTGTATTTCTATCGCTGCCCGTTTAGTTTTTATTGATTTTTCAAATATACTGGTCATTTTTGAAACACCCGGTACATATATAAATGCAATTATCAGCAATTTATACATCAAAATTATGCAAATTTTAACACCACCTCCATACAACGAAATATCAATATAGCGAAATGATTTTGCCGGTCCGTTGAGTTTCGCTGTATGGAGGTTCTACTGTATAGTGCAGCAGTAACCAAACAAAGGTGTATCCTCAAATACCTTACACACCCTGTAGATCTTTATTGCCCTCTTCCCGTATGATTTGCTATGGTATCAATCTCTTGAAACTTCTTTCACTGTTCACAACATAAATAACAGTTGATACAGCACAACCAACACATTTGATGACATCTTTGTATTTTATCTTCCTTTATCAAAGAATTCATTTATTTTTAGATGTCTTCTCTCAGTTCATTTGAGCAAGAAATGGGTAATGTGTTAACTGTGCAGTCCACAAAACTACTGATAACAATAGAATCTATAAACTGGAAGTGGACCCAACCCATGGAAAAATTCCAAACATATTATTTTGCATAATATGACATGTATGAATAGTTTTTTCCTAAGATTCGAGTGTTCAAATAATTGTTTCCTCAGTGGTGTGTTAATTGTGATTTGTTTAGAGCAACAAGTACCACTGAAATGATTCTATTTTTGTTATTGGCATTAAGGAACTGTTAAATGACATCTAGGTTTTAATTTTTACTTAGTACATGATAGGGTTGCAAATAACAGAAACAACCTAAGCATTCCAAATATGCTTTGTATGTTGTGTTTCAATAATTTTTGCCAAATTGTAGATAATGATACACATTGTATAGTGATGCATTTTGTCCCGATGAACATGGGTCCGAATTTGAATGCTAACCAAGATATGAACAGAAATGCCAATTACTAGCTTCATGCATTTATTAACAGTAAACTATCTATTAGGTTATTATGAATGGATAAGATCTTTCCATGGTTAGTACTCGCATGTGAGCACGGTTACAATGTTGAGTGCGTTACTCGGAAACTACTCATTGGAATTTGATCAAATTTTAATGGTATATACCGTTTTATGTACCCTATTATTCCCCCATATTTCATTATCCTAGATGTTACAGAACCCGAGTTTTTAACATTTGATCTTGGTGGCAGCATTTTTATTTTCGTTCATATCTCAGTTAGCGTTCAAATTCGGACCCAAGTTCATAGGGACAAAATGCATCACTATACAATGATCTATTGTGTATCATTATCTACCATTTGTTTTTTGTCACCCTGCATATATAAAATGAAAACCATTAAACATACCGATGTCAAATTTGCATTGGATATTCTTTAATCAATGCGACACTAATTGAGCCTACAGTAAATGTTCAAAGTGGCCCCTACATTCTCCTACTTTTAAGAAGGATAAGTATAATTTTAGTAATTTTTTATGATAAATAAAGACATAAGAGACAATGCTGAAAATGAAATCATAGCTCTCTAAATAAAGTAAGACGAAAATTATCCTTCTGCTAGAAACATACCAAGTTATTCATGCTATAACATTTAGGAATTTGGGCAGGCTGAGCTCACTAAATATTGTATACTAGTAATGTTTTAATAAGAATCTGTACACCCAATCAAGATCCTGGAGAAAACTGACCCCACATAAACCCAGCAGCATGAAAATCCAAAGCTGATCCCATCTTTCATGCCAGCACAGTCACTAGAGTGAAGAATATTAAACTGTTGGGAGCAAAAATATTCCCTTCCTGCATCTCTTGAATGCTTTCTACATGATGAATGGTAGAAAATTCCATTAACTACCATCCAAGGCTTGTATGCATCTAAAGGCAAAATTCAAGTGGTACTGAATGCCTATGGTGATCCTACACCATATTGAAAAAGGTTCCTTACTTTTGAGCTGTTTCCATTATTTTATCATCTCTTACATAATAAATATTAAATTTTAAAAATAAAGTTACATTTGGAATACCTCAGTCAAGAGATGATTTTGTTCTTTCAGCCGTCTTACAATCATCTCATCTTGGGAAGGAAGACGAAGCAATGGAGGAGGATGAGGGAATGCTAAATTCATGTGCATCGGAAAACCCTAAAAGCAGAAGAAGAAAAAAATAGTTATGACCTTTCACTGAAGATATTAATTCTGTAAATATATATATCAATATAATTTAGTTAATAATCCCAAAAAATGCTGTTTATTATGGGTAATGCTAGTTTTTAGTGAGTTTATTTGTGTAAAGGTGATACTATTCTGAAAACATAACTGATAGCAAATACGAGAGTGGGCTGAAAAGTAATGCCTCCATGACTGTAACTTTTTTATTTTTTAACAGATTTTCAAAATTCTTTTTGTATCTGATACTCACATTTCTCCTCTATGTAATGCACTATTCACTTTTCAACATAGTCCCCATCCCTTTCCACGCATTGTACCAACGCGTGACTAGTCGGGTGAACCCGTCAGAGAGGAATTCCGAGGTTGTTGTCAACACCAAGACCGAACGGCAGGTTTCACCTCGTCGTCAGAACGCAACTCATGCCCCTTAAGGTGCTCTTTCCTCTTTGGGAAGTGGTGAAAGTCGCAAGGTGCAAAGTCTTTCATTTTTGAACTGCAGTTTTTCATCTTTGAACTGTAGGCGCTGCAACCCCGTCTAAAGGGATGGGGACTATGTCGAAAAGTGAATAGTGCATTACATAGAGGGGAAATGTGAGTATCAGATACAAAAATAATTTTGAAAATCGGTTAAAAAATAAAAAAGTTACAGCCATGGAGGCATTACTTTTCAGCCCACCCTCGTATATTTTAAAGAGAGATTTGAATTTATAGTATTTTAATAAATACATAGTCAAATTTAAATAGGTGCCTCAAATACAGGGTTAAGAAAGTTCAAGCTATGGCGTCCTTATAAAAGCAACCTACCTAGCACCACGTGGCCAAGAAGCTGAAAATATCTCAAAGTAGTGTAAAGTCTGAAATCATCTGAGAAACTGTAGTATCAGCCTAAGGCTTGTGATCATCGTCTGACAAAGCAGAACAGCTGCAAATATTTCATTAACACCAGAAAACTTTATGCACATGACAAATGACAATGGGTGGTTACCCTATTATGAAAGTATTACCACCACAAAGATGCCAAAGAACAAGTTACTTTCATCAATCAATCAATCAATCAATCAATCAATCAAAGTATCCCAAAAGGTTTATGATTACACCTGCATGTTGTACTCATGTGAACATAGAGAAGAAATAAGATAGAGCTCGTAAAGGTCTTCTGGGCAGGTAGCCAACATCCCCAAGTCACGTGGCTCGAAGAAGCAATGTTAGCACCCAAAATCGCTCACTATCACCTCCTGCCTTTCCTCACAGCAATCTTACGGAGAATTATATTCCTGAAAATGCTAAATGTCACAGTCTTCGCTCTCATCCATCCCCAAATCATGTGATCTTTTTCTCAAATCGCTATTGGCTATTTTGCATCAATGTTGGCACCCTGAATTCGCTTACTGCACAGGTGAATGCTTCTCTATGCATGGGAAGCTCAGATTGCACAATTTGGCATGCAACGTTAAAATCAACTCTGTATACTATGGATCCAATTTACAATCAAGAAAGTCCCCGTTCCTATGGTACAGATGCTGATTGAGTACTTATCTCACATTTTTCACTGGCCTACTATGCAGAAAAAGGAACCAGGATCCAGAATCAAGGTGATCCCATTTTCATCCATATGGGTTAAATCCATAGATACCTCACCCTTAGACTTCTGTAGCTTTGAACTCCTTAAAAGAGCTTAGAAAGCTTTGACCTACAACACTGAGAACCCTAGGGGAAGTGTGTAAGAGCTATTTACAGACTTGCACATATAAATTTTGTGCTAAACTCCAGATATCCTACACGTATTAACATACTTTATGCACTTGCACTTTTAAAAGAATCATGTAAGGATATGCACTTACGGCTTTTTGTATTCAATGAAGAAAATATCACTAGTGAACACTAGATATTATCACTGTGCAATGTTTTACAGATGAAAAATTCATTTTACAGATGTTGGATTGGAAGAGAAGATCCAATAACATGGCCATCTAGTTCTCCGTAGATATCAGGTCTTTGGACTTTTTTAATGGTTACGTGAAACCAATGTTTACCAATCCCCATTTCGTGACACAGATGAACCAAAACTCAAATTATAGCAGCCATCGAGAATGTCGATTCTCCAACGTTTCACAGAACCTGCTAGAAATCTCTTACCGAGTCGATGTGTTGCGTTGCGTGTCACTAATGATGAAGATTTAAATGTTCTAAACATTGTCAAAAAACTTTGATGCTTCTTTATTGAAGTGATTATCCTGGTTAGTTTCTTTTTAATGATTTTCTAAAAGTGTAAAGGTACTTTTCAGATACCCTGTATACTCACCGTAACTTAAAACTAATAATAAATTGGTATAAAAGAAATAGTTCACCTTTTCAGAACTGTCCACAAGTGTTGAAAGATGATGATTGACTTCGACTATACGTGTCGTTTGGAAATTCAATCTCTCCTGATGAGCTTCAATAGAATATTCCTTTGACAAAAAAGAAAAGCAGTGGACATAATTAAAAATATGATAAAGACAAAAATATAGATAAAGACATATATAAGCCTTTTTATGATGCACAATGGCCAATGAATTAGAAACATCTCTTTAATATTTTACTGGCCTGCATTAAAGTTAATAAGATGCTGAATCACTAGAAGACAAGGCATTCCCTTAATACATGCAAATTTGTTGGAAGAGGGTCTTGCTATCAGATACATATTTCATAATGTCCCAGATATAAGGGTTAAGGCCTCTGGAGCAGCCAGGGTAAATGACAGAAGTCATCTTTGAGCTTGCAGAGCAACTGCTTAACTATCCATATGCGATAAACAGTATACTATCGTCCATGAAGCTGTTACATGCAGGAAATAAATGTAGCATTGCAAATTGACTTGTTGGGCAACTATGTTAAGATAATTTGTGGAATATCAGGGGATCAGATACATATTAGTTGAAAAACGTCCATACTTTGACACAATCACCACAACGCATGTTAAATCCATTGTTTCATGGGGCTCCTGTCAGCACAAACAAACGTGTATCCTAATTCGTCAGACGAGCCTTCTTCCAGTCTACATGTGTAGAGCTACAGCATTTCAGACACCCATGTAGCTTAACTTACCTCTTCTCTGCAGAAAGTAGAAAATTTAAGTGTTCGAGCACCAGATACGCAATAAATATATTTTGGAGAAAGGAGATGGCGAAATATATATTGGGCAGCATCAAGAAACGAGGAATGAATACAAAAAAGAAAAGACTGGTGAAGAAAATGTAAGTAGGTACACAATTTTAAATCGTCCTAACTTAAATTGTGAGGAAACTTGTTGCGACGCCACTTTGAAGCAGAATGCTCACGACTGCCCATGAACGAACAAACGGGAACAAACGGAAGCAAACGGCCGCCGACCAATCGCCGATCATACCACGTGACCTGTTGGCGACCGGTCGGACTTTTTAGGCACGCCCTAAGATTTCCAAACAGATGGATTGGTCATGGAGGTCCCATCACCTGACCTGCATGGACTTCGTCCTATGGGACCATATGAAGAATATGGTGTATGAAACCGCCATGGAATCAGTGGAAAATCTTGTGGGGCACATGGCTGCAGCAGAAGTTCAGGACATGCCTGGAATCTTCGAACGCTTCGATGTTAAGGGAATGTGAGGCCTGTACTGAAACAGGTGCCCCATAAGGTAAATTGAAATCACTAAATATATTCCGATTTTCCAATAAGCTACCATCATTTTTTTTATAAAATGCATATAAGAATTATTATAATTAAACATAATCTAAAATTTCAAAATAATCGGTAAGAAAACAAAAAAACAACAACAAATAAACTGGGAAATTTATAAAGGCACTGATGTTTTAAAACCAACGAAAAAAAATTATGTGGATAATTAAAATGATAAAGGGAAAACCCTCTTGATATGTTGTGGCTAAAGAGTGTTGTCCTTTCTTTTATCATAATCTAAAAATTTCAATTTGCTAAGGTTATTTTTTTACATAAATTGAAAGGTTATTACAATTTTATTTATTTCCTTTTTTAAAAAAAAATCACAAAAGTTCTAATTCACATGTAGGTAAAGACAGGAGTAATGGTGAATTCCGTTCATAACAAACTTTTGCTCCTAGAAATAGGAAATTGTAATTTGTTGGCTAATGTGCTAGTTAAAAATGTTAATGAAGGGCGATTGATAAACCCAATATGATGCCAATATGATGCATTATATTTAATAATAAGTACATGGTGCAATAATTATTTAAGCTTTGTGTGAGTTAATAATTCATCATCATCATCATCACGGTCAACCCTTTGCAATCCACTGCTGGATGAAGGTCTTCTCTAAACGCTTCCATTTTTCTCTGTTTGAAGCTTTGGATTTTCAGTTGACACCAGTCACCTTCCTTATTTCGTCGAGCCACTTTGCATGGGGTTGTCCTCTTGGGCGTTTAAAGTCTCGAGGGTACCAATCCAGAATGACTGTGGTCCATCTCATGTCTTGTCTTCTAGCAATGTGACCAGCCATTGCCATTTAGAACGCTTGAACCGTTCGATGAAGTCAATCACCTTCGTTTGGCTTCTTATCCAGTTGTTGCATTTTTGATCTCTTCTTGTAATTCCCAGCATACATCTTTCCATGCTTCTCTATGTTGTCTGTAGTCTTTGTGTTGTCCTCCTTGATAAAGTCCATGTTTCAGCTCCGTAGGTGAGTGCTGATAAAACACACTGGTTGAAAACTTTTCGTTTCAAGCTAAGTGGCATGTTGCTCTTCAAGATAATGTTATTCTTGCCAAAAGCACTCCATGCTGTTCTAATTCGTCTGTTAACTTCATTCAGAATGTTGCCATCCATGGTGATTTCTTATCCCAGGTAAATGTAGCTCTGTACTTCTTCAATCACAATGGGGCCTGCCATGACCTTCTGTTTTGGAGCAAATGCACTGAACATAACGTTTGTCTTCTGTGTGTTCAATTTCAGTACTACACGCCGGCTAGCCGCTGCTAGTTCTTGTAACATTTCCTCCAATTCAGAAGGACTATTACTGGTGAGAACGATGTCATCGGCAAAATGAAGGTGGTTAAGGAATTCACAGTTTATTTTAAGTCCTTTTTTTTGACCAGTTCAGTTCCTTGAAGACTTCCTCTAAAACTGCTGTGAAGAGTTTTGGTGAGATGGCGTCTCCTTGTCTTGCTCCTTTTCCAAGGTTGATCCTTGCTTTTCCTTTATCCAAACGAATGGTAGCAGTCGCTTTACTAAATATCTTCTGAAGAATACTAATATAGCTTCCGGCTATTCCCATTCTTTCCAGAGCTTTCACTACAGCATGTGTGAACACAGAGTCGAAAGCTTTCTCAAAGTCGATGAATGCAAAGCAAATAGGCACTTCATATTCATTGTGGCGTTCGATAAGTTCTCTAATAACTTGAATGTGGTCAATCGTGCTATATCCACTTCGAAAGCTCTCTTGTTCTCTTGGTTGTGCTGAGTCCAGTGCTGAATCAAGTCTGTCAGGACTTTACTGAAGATCTTATAAACAACTGACAAAAGGCTGATAGGGCGATAGTTCTGGATATTTTCTCGGTCTCCTTTTTTAAAAAATAGAACCATCATTGCATTATTCCAATCATCTGGTACGTCTGACATCTCAAGGCATTTTGTGAATAAACTTGCCAGTAACTTGTTGAATTCTTCTCCTGCTTCCTTAATCAGGTCAATTGTAAATCTTCTCCGGGGGACTTTCCTTTCTTCATGGATTTAATAGCCTTGTCAACTTCGCCTTCCATAACCGGTGGCACTTCATCTTTTCCTTTCAGTTGGT
This sequence comes from Rhysida immarginata, assembly GCA_023313115.1. Lineage (NCBI taxonomy): Eukaryota > Metazoa > Arthropoda > Chilopoda > Scolopendromorpha > Scolopendridae > Rhysida > Rhysida immarginata. Next base: position 1,207,494 of record JAHWFO010030116.1, read on the forward strand.
CTGCTCTTCTTACGTCATTATCATCTTCACATTTGTAAAGTTTATTGTAGAAGTCCTCCACAATTTCGATGATTTCACTTCCATTCTTCGTGATTGTGCCATTTGCTCTCTTGAGTGCAAATATTCCTCTTCTTCCAATGCAGAGCTTTCTCTTCGCAGTTTTCAAACTCTTGTTATCTTCAACCGCCTTTTTGACAAGATTGCAGTTGAACTTCCGAACATCTTCTGTGATATGTTTCCGTACTGTCTTGCAAAGCTCCACATATTCTATTACTGATCTTGTATCTTCTCTTTTTGTCTTCATTTCTCTTCGTTTCTTCATTAATTTCCTCGTTTCTTCTGTGAGTTTCGTCTGTGGTTTGGAAACTTGTTCTCCAGCTACTACTTCCGCTGCTTCTTTTATGTGTTTAGTTAGTGTCCTGTTAATATCTGTGATGTCATCTTCCTGGATGCCGCTCTGTAAGATTTCAAAGCGATTTCGCAGTTCTAGCTGGAATTCCTTTCTGCGTTCTTGCAGGCGTGCAATGTTAATGATCTTCTTTGTGTTCCTGAAAAGCTTTCGTCTTTCTGTTTTCGTGTTTAGAACAAGCTTGCATCTTACCAGTCTGTGGTCGCTTCCTGTGTTGAAGTTGTTGAGAACAGTGCAGTCTTGGATCAAGTGCTTCCTATTTGCCAGAATGTAATCTATTTCACTAATTGCTCCATTTGGGCTTTTCCAAGTCCATTTACGCTGGGGTTTCTTCTTGAAAAAGGAATTCATGACGTACAGTTGTTCGTACTCTGCAAATTCCACCAGTTTGTTTCCTCTTTCATTTCTTGTGCCATAACCATGACTACCAAGAAAATTTTCTCCTTTCTTTTTTTCTCCGACACGGGCGTTAAAGTTTCCTGTTTGGTTCATCTTGCTAACTTCCTCATAAAAGTCATCGACTTCCTCATCAGAGTAGCTTGTGGTTGGCGCATAGGCCTGTATGATCTGTATCTTGTATCTTCTCGACAATTGGATGACCAATCTTGCAATTCTGTCGGAGGCACTATCAAGCTCAATGATTTGATTCTGTCGGAGTTAATAATTATCATCCCAAAAATTACAAAATTTATAAAAATAATTAAATGTGGATAATTAATCTGTTTTCCTTAAATGCTTGTTTATCACATTGGATTATTAACTATAGTTCGTATATGGATTTTATAAAAAAAATGGTGGTAGCAAACTGGAAAATCAGAATTATAAATGAATTACACATTCCCATACATGTTAAAAAAAAAATTTACGAAGAGAAAAAAAAAATTATCTAAGGCGGGATTTGAACCCGTACCTCCAAAACAGAACGCAAGTGTTTTACCACTAGACCACCTGAACACGATAAAAATCTATGTTACAATAGGATATTTATAAAGTGTAGTCAATTATAACAAACTTCATGAATTTTTTTTTCTCGGAAAATTTTGAGAAGTGCATCAAATGGCTTTGCATGTGTGTTTAATTTGGTTAAAGCAACATGAGCAATTTTTTTTTTTTTATCAAAATCGGTGAGCACTCAGATTCTCCTTGTAAGTTGAGGTAAATCTGTAGATCAATGGCAAATCTAATAAACAAGAAAATGAGTAAAATTGGAAGATAGAAATGACTTCGAGTACAGGAAGAATTTCTTAAATCCAACTGTCTTGTGATCAGATATTAATGGATAATTGATCACTGATGAGATGGTCTCTGTTCACAGCTGAGATATCCATGTAGATCGGGAGATGCTCCATGTAGTAAAAATAGGGAGCTAGCATCATAAATGAGCTTTAATTTAAAAATTGCAAGCCATTAATGAGTTGAGTTTATTTATTTATTTATTTATTTTTTGGTTTTTGGAGCTTGAAAGTGAAAATTTTGTAAAGATGCATTTTGTATTTTTATTTCCTGTAATCCGGTCACTGCATAATTAATTTTATGGTTGTTTCTGATATGAAGAAATTTTATCCACTTCATAACATTTTTTAAGGTTTAGGGTGAATAGCTTCTTAACGTAAATAAATGACTATTTATTTACGAGGGGAAATCAAAAAGTAATTGGGTAAATTTTTCACAGCAAAACCGTTGGGTATTTGCAAAAATAAATTATATACATTTTGAAGAGCATGTAATTCCCCATCGTCCCGGGAGATGGCAGGCATGTATGCTTTCTGCAGAGCTACAGTGGTTTCAAAATGGTGGGTAAGCTGGAGACGTTTGAGACTGTGGAGATCCGGAGTGTGGTCAGGTTTCTGTGATCAAAGGGACAAAAGCCTTCTGAAATCCATCGTGAATTGCGTGCAACGTACGGTGACACGTGGATGACAAAGATTAATGTGCACAACTGGTGAGCCAAGTTCACAGTGGGGCGCGAAAGTGTCCTTGACAAACTGTGTTCTGGATGGCCGTAAAGAACCCATACAAAGGAGAAAAGTGATGCCGTGAATGCAGTGATTCAGCAAGACCAGCAGGTAACGATCCAACCAGTGGTACTGGAGTTGGACATTTCATATGGAACTGCATACTACACATGCTTGCAGAGTGACAATGAGGTGAAAACAGCTGCACTGGTCATGGCTTTACTCCAGGTCGAATGAATTCTATGCTATGGGCATAGAAAAGTTGGTCTCACGTTGGGATAATTGCTTAAATGAGAATGGTTGTTATGTTGAGAAGGAAATCAATGTTCATCGTTCAAAATGTATATAATGATTTTTGCAAATACATGACGGTTTTGCTGTGAAAAATTTCCTCAATTACTTTTTGATTTCCCCTCGTAAATATTTATAGGTATCTAGCTAAATTTACTGAGCACTTTTCAGAGAAATTTGGCATATAACAAAAGCAGTGATCAACTACCACTGCAACGGTTGGACTACCGGTGGTCTATTTTAAATCTTACTGAGATCTTACAACCTACACCTTATGATGCATATTTCTGTGTGGTATTGTGAAAATGGTAATTTTTATGGTACTCGTCACATGCAACTAGTGCAGATTCGTGTAGCTAGATCTCTGTATATATTTAATGAAATACATTTGTAATATAATTTGAATTGATAAATACAGTCGAATCCAAATAACTCAAACTCTAATAACTCAAATTCCTGGTTAACTCAAATTATATTCTAAGTCCCATCCCCCAGAGCATTTAATTCAATAGAAAATTCACTCATTAACTCAAACAAATTTTTTAATATACAAGGTGATTATAATTAAAGTCCCTTTGTAAAAATGCTATAAAAAAACAACCATGAGTCCGAATGACTTCAAATTTGGACTGAGCATTCTTGAAGAAGGGGCATTTGATATGGATAAGAAAAAAAATAGTTCCAAAATTTATCACTAGATGGCGCTGTAAGCGGCATATTATGCCTAGGAGGATTTGTACTATGCAAATTGAAAGATACGCATGCGCATGAGACATTGCATGTGTTATAAAAACGCAGGCCTCATGGCGTTCTCGTCATATTTGTATCTCAGCAGCTTGCCATGGGTCTGTCAATGAAGGATCGCGCTCTGCTTGTGAAGCTCTTTTACAAGAATGGCGACTCTGCCATAGCAGCTTTAAAGAAATTTCGGGTATTAAAGGGAATGAAAAAAGGATGTGGTCCGATGTCTGCAAAGGCTCTGAGGTGTATGATTAAAAAATTCGAAGCGACAGGTTCTTTTGCAGTGAAATCTGGCAGACGGAGGAAAGCAGTTGCTTTGACGTCAGTAGAAGATGTGGCTGAAGCATTAGAGGAAGGGTCGAACAGTGGTGTGCAAACGTGCAGTGCACGGGGAATTGCCCTAACTTTAGACATGCCTGTGAGCACGGTCAATAAAATTTTACGCAATATCCTGCATTGTTATCCCTATAAAATTACCCATGTTCAGGAGTTACTTCCTGCTGACCTGCCAATTAGACACACGTTTGCTTTAGAATTTCTAGCTCGCATGGAAGTGGACAATGAATGGCCATGGAACATCTTGTGGACAGACGAAGCCCATTTTTATCTCCACGGCGTTGTCAATACACAAAATTGCAGGATATGGGCAACGGAATATCCTTTCGCATGTGTTTCAATACCGCTTCATTCTGCAAAGGTAACTGTGTGGTGCGGGATGACAGCATCATTGATTATAGGGCCATTTTTTTTTCGAGGAAGTGGGTCCTGCGGGTCCCGTTACCTGTACAGTCAATGGTCAACGGTATGCGTGTCTTTTACGCAACCAGGTAATTCCAACACTTCAACAGCATGCATGCGTGGATAGAATAATTTTCATGCAAGATGGCGCTCCTCCGCACATTGCAAAGCCAGTGAAGCAACTGCTGAAGACACATTTCGGAGATGATAGAATTATCAGCCGTCATTTTCCGAGAGCCTGGCCTGCAAGATCACCGGACCTCAATCCTTGTGACTTCTGGCTCTGGGGTTACCTTAAAAATCATGTGTTCAGTGGCCCAGTTGCAAATTTAGCGGAATTGAAGGCTCGGATTACGCACCACGTTCACAACGTGGCCCCGGAGACACTCCGGTCTGTTGTGGAACATGCTGTTTATCGGTTAAAACTTGTGGAGGAAAATGGTGGACAGCATATTGAACATGTCTTGCGCAAGTCCCGAGATAATTAATAGGCGTTTCCATTGTTGCTTTTTATGCGGTTTTTGGCCCAAGGACAATTAAAAACCGAATC
>JAHWFO010030116.1:1212757-1228910 GCA_023313115.1 Rhysida immarginata
ATGCCCCTTCTTCAAGAATGCTCAGTCCAAATTTGAAGTCATTCGGAATCATGGTTGTTTTTTTATAGCATTTTTACAAAGGGACTTTAATTATAATCACCTTGTATCCCGGATAACTCAAAGAAATTTTTGTTTTAGTGAATAGATGTTCCTAAATTTAAGCAAAACCTATCTTAAAATAACAAGCTTTGCCTGTTGAAACTTTATTTCGTTTTACAACTTTAATTTTTACATCCGCATGACAAAGAAAACGACACAGGAATCTTTCGCAGTCGCTGGCAGCCATTTTGAAAATCAAAACTTAGCACGAATACAAAATTGTGAATCAAACTTGCTGATTGCGATCGTTCAATGGGAGAATATTCTGACGCAGTAATTGATTACGATTGAGTGTTCATTTTTGGAGGAAATGTTCATGTTGACCATAAAGTTCATTGCATGAATGATTGCAAACGAGTTTTGAGAAGCAGTTACCGGTACAGTCAAATCCCGTTATAATGAATTCCATTGTAACGAAGTTTTCACTATTAAGAAGTTTTTCTGCGGTCCCGGCAAAAATCCTATTCATTTAATGTTATTACGATCCCGCTATAATGAAATCTTTATAACCAAGTTTTCATTGTAACGGAGCAAATTTTTGGTCCTCACAACATTATAATTTCATTATAACGAAATTTTATTTGGAAGTTGCACATTAGATAAGTGACAAATCGAATCTGTAAAAATCAGCAAATTAAAAATAGCCGCTCTTGTTAGTAAGACACGAATTATTTTAGTATAGGCCTACAAACAAAACGATTTGAAGATCACATTTCTGTTCGAAGAAATATTTTTAAGAAATACAGTATCGTTTTGAAACATCTTATTCATCACTATTTTAAATACTGTGTACATGTAATGTATTGTTATCAATATTTTGTGAGAATTTAAATCAATAAACGGTAGTATAACGATAGCATTCGGGTAGTCCCACGTGAGAATGGCGCAAGGTTTTGTTACACTTGTCATTCTTCAAAAAATGCTGTGTGTAAAATTCAATTATTTTATAAAATTCGAACTAAATCTACGATGTTTAATATTAAACAGAAGGAAAAACTTAAAGAATTGCATTAAAATGGAACTATTTTATTCGCGTAATGTTACGAAGAATGCATGGCCTCCATAGTTAGAGGCCATGCTCAATGTAACGCGTTTATTGTACATGTAATTATGTTAAACCCGGTGTTAAACTAGTTTAAATATCTGAAAACAAGAATCATTAAAAAATAAAAACTTTGTCACTTCAATTTATTTACTGAAATTATGCACACAGATTACTATTTATAGCGGAAAAGACTTAACAGTGAAAACCATAACCTCCGTTTTTAATCATGATTTCCGGTAAGGATGAAAAATTACTACAGATTATTTCACAATCCTAAAACTACTGTACATTTAAAACGCTAATGTTGATTGATATTTGCCGTAATTAGGGATAAAACATTAAAAAATGTATATTCTCGGTTTAAAATAAGCTATTTTTCATTTATTCTCAAAAAATTTGCAATCTCGATTTAACGAAGTTTTCATTATAACGAAGTAAACCGATGGTCCCTTGAACTTCGTTATAACGGGATTTGACTGTATACATTTCTGATTGGCCGTCGCCATTTTGATTTCGAAACTTCACTGTCTCATTCCCTTTGTTGATGTAAAAGTAACTGAAATTCAAGAAAAAAGTGAATTCTCTGTAAAGTTTCAAATATAAAACATCTTATATATAAAATGCTAAATCCTCCTGCTCTGTGCCCGTTTCCATAGTGATGAGCAACAATACAACCTTCATTGTTTCCAACAAATGAAAAAACACTGATTGTTAAAATCCAAAAATCATAGCCGACAAAAGAGACTACTGAAAAAATCTTTTGTATCTTTTTCGTAGGCTACGGGTCAAAATATGAGTATATTTGTAGTCAAAGATTTAACTGTATATAACTGTCGACATTTAAAATAGCACAATAAAATAAATAAAAAAATCAAATTTTAGCTATTCTAAATTACGAAATTCATTACATGTATACGATTCTTATTTTTTAATTTTAATAAAGAATAAAAACATTCAAATAAAATTTTGAAATTGATTAACAATTCAAGTCACAAGTAGGTAACATTAGTTTTTAGATTTTATGATATTCATTAAATGTGCATAGTAATAATTTTTCAATTGAATAAATTAATAAAAAAAAAAAAAAAAAAAAAAAAAACGTCATAAAATAGAAAAAAAACTCCAATGAATAAAATCAAAAGCAAATATTGTTTTTCTCATTTTATATAATACGAGGTGCATTCAAGTTCTAAGGCCTCCGATTTTTTTTCTAATTAACTACTCACCCGAAATCGATGAAACTGGCGTTACTTCTCGACGTAATCGCCCTGCAGACGTACACATTTTTCACAACGCTGACGCCATGATTCCATGGCAGCGGCGAAGGCTTCTTTAGGAGTCTGTTTTGACCACTGGAAAATCGCTGAGGCAATAGCAGCACGGCTGGTGAATGTGCGGCCACGGAGAGTGTCTTTCATTGTTGGAAAAAGCCAAAAGTCACTAGGAGCCAGATCAGGTGAGTAGGGAGCATGAGGAATAACTTGAAAGTTGTTATCACGAAGAAACTGTTGCGTAACATTAGCTCGATGTGCGGGTGCATTGTCTTGGTGAAACAGCACACGCGCAGCCCTTCCCGGATGTTTTTGTTGCAGTGCAGGAAGGAATTTGTTCTTCAAAACATTTTCGTAGGATGCACCTGTTACCGTGGTGCCCTTTGGAACGCAATGGGTAAGGATTACGCCCTCGCTGTCCCAGAACATGGACACCATCATTTTTTCAGCACTGGCAGTTACCCGAAATTTTTTTGGTGGCAGTGAATCTGTGTGCTTCCATTGAGCTGACTGGCGCTTTGTTTCTGGATTGAAAAATGGTATCCACGTCTCATCCATTGTCACAACCGACGAAAAGAAAGTCCCATTCATGCTGTCGTTGCTCATCAACATTGCTTGGCAACATGCCACACGGGCAGCCTTGTGGTCGTCCGTCAGCATTCGTGGCACCCACCTGGATGACACTTTTCGCATTTTCAGGTCGTCATGCAGGATTGTGTGCACAGAACCCACACAAATGCCAACTGTGGAGGCGATCTGTTCAACAGTCATTCGGCGATCCCCCAAAACAGTTCTCTCCACTTTCTCGATCATGTCGTCAGACCGGCTTGTGCGAGCCCGAGGTTGTTTCGGTTTGTTGTCACACGATGTTCTGCCTTCATTAAACTGTCGCACCCAAGAACGCACTTTCGACACATCCATAACTCCATCACCACATGTCTCCTTCAACTGTCGATGAATTTCAATTGGTTTCACACCACGCAAATTCAGAAAACGAATGATTGCACGCTGTTCAAGTAAGGAAAACGTCGCCATTTTAAGTATCTAAAACAGTTCTCATTCTCGCCGCTGGCGGTAAAATTCGATCTGCCATACGGTGCTGCCATCTCTGGGATGTATTGACAATGAACGCGGCCTCATTTTAAAACAATGCGCATGTTTCTATCTCTTTCCAATCCGGAGAAAAAAAATCGGAGGCCTTAGAACTTGAATGCACCTCGTACATATAATATGAATAATTAATTTTTTTAGTTTTAAAATACAGGGTGTATCTAAACGCCCGTCACAAACTTCTGATGCTATTTCCCACAGCGAGATGAAAACAAAAGTTCATATAAACATAGTTCGGATAACGAACCGTTATAAGTTTTCTGCATTTAAAATTGAAGTTTCACCAGCTGGTTTTTCTACTCTGTGGATGCGAAGAAGCTACAACAAATTCTTGAAATAACGTCCCATTTATTGACAGGACTGCTAATAACTTCAGGTGTACCTAAACAACCATTCAGGGGGGGTGAAACGGGTACAGTAGTAAAAGGTTCGTTATCCGACCTCCCCCCCCCCTCCACCTGAACGGTTTGTTGCAAACTTCACTTTTAACTGCGGAAATTTCATAAACGGTTCGTTATCCAGACCCTGTTTATATGAACTTTTGTTTTTCATCTCGCTGTGGGTAATCACCAGAAGTTTGTGACAGGGGTTTGGTTGTGCAGTATCTCCCCAAAACAGTCTGCTGTTGAAATTGAGCAATGAGGGAGGTTAAAAAAAAAAAAAAAAAAAAAAAAAAAAAAAAAAAAAAAAAAAAAAAGAGACCGGCGAGCCATTTTCACTAAAGAGCAAAGCTTACATATAACAGTTGTAGATGTGCTTTTGCGTTAGGTTAACTGTCAAATTGATAGTAGTGACTTTGTCACATTGTAACCGGACACATTGTCTTAGCATCGCTCTCATATTGACAGCGATTTTTTTTTACTATTGGCAAAACTGTCAATTATCGCAGTCCTGTCAATTATCACAGTTCTGTCACAGATCAACTGTTATTAAAATAAAATCGAACTTACAGTTTCCACTGTTGCGGTAACCATCGTACGCCGGGCTTTCGAATAAAATCAAAAGAGCTGTGTCTGACGCGAACTGTGGTGATCCGTAGAACAAACCTGAGCTAGGAAAGAAAGCCAATCTCTCTGTTCTCAAATCCATCTTTGTCCCCATTCTCATCTATGGTCATGAATCTTGGATAATGACCGAAAGAGTGCCGAAATGAAATCCTGGGATGTTCGGTAGGTGTTCCCTACTAGATAGAGTGTTCAGCATCACTATAAGGCAGTCTTCAGATGTTGAGCCACTACCTCTCCGAACTGAGAGGGCTCAGTTACTTCGGTATGGCCACATGTATGGATGCCGCAAACTTTCTTCCTAGACAGTTGATATTTTTCAAGTCGGTGGTCACATAAGAGACCAAGGGGTCGGCATAGAATTAGGTGGCTAGACTACATAGAGCATCTGAGTTAGAGTCGCTTGGGTATTACCATTGAGGACATGCCCCTGATGGCGGGACATCTCGAGCACTGCCCCTGCGACCTTAACGGATAAGCAGGTTTGTAAACTAAGTAGGAGAACATTTTCAGCTTCGCATTCATATTGACAGCGATTTATTTACTATTGGCAGTCCTGTCAATTATCAGTTTTATCACAGAGAAATTTTATAATTAAAATAAAATTTACAGATTCACCTGTTAATGCACCGTCGTATGACGGGCTTTATTACTAGTTTATACATATATCATAAATGTCATCAGATGAAAGATCGCCAAGAGATGCCTTTCGAAAGTTCTTACAAACCGAAGTAGAATTCGGAAGCCATGCCAAAACAGCATTGGAATTGATTTCGTGTTGGAACGAACAGTATTTTATTCACTGTATTTGCATTTGGATTTCATTAAAGCTAATCAAATTCATAGAAATTTTGTGAGTATCATGTTATCTTTATAGTGGTCATGTAGCCTCGTTTTCGACTTACTGGTAAACTCCAAAAACTGATAAGTCAAAATTTTTATGTGATCCGCTGACGATTTGAGTTATCAGGGTTCGACTGTAACAATATATTTTTACAAATGTAATTTTTAAAAGTAATTCTACTCTTTGTCAATGATAATTAAAGACATGACTTATGTAGAATAACATTCAGTGTTTTAAACTCACCGTGAAGGAATTACTCTTCCCAATGTATTTCATCTTTTCTTGAACAGCTCCTATTTGCTTTAAGTACCAGTCACGAGCTCGTTCCACAGCATTAAGTCCTTGAAAAAGGATATCCTTTTCTTGTTCCAATTGCTTCATTCTCTTTAGCTGAAAAGCAGTAATAAGTCATTATTATTTAACGGATAATATTGTATAAAACTTAAGAGGATTTTCAATTAATATAATATCCATCTTCTACAGCATTCTCCCGAGGCCCTTTTAAACCTCATAGCTGGTCGTACGATATGATAACTGCCTTAATATAGGCGTAAATTATTTTGAAAAATAGATTAAGGTCCAAGCATTTATATAAAAATTAAGGTGTTAAAAAACTTGTCCTTGTTTACTTTTTTTTTTTTTAAATATCAAAATGACACTTATAAAACACACCTTGTATTTAAAAGAGAGAGAGAGAGAGAGAGAGAGAGAAAGAGAGAGAGAGAGAGAGGTATACAGGGTGTTTCTAAATGGAAGGGCACTAGGTACCTGGCGTGATCCTTTACATGATGACAAACTTTAAAGTTCCTTATGCAAAATGTTCAAAACTCAAAATCACGTGAAGTTTGTTAAAAAGCTGGTGGAAAACGTCATTTAATCTAAACAATTGCCATAGTTTATTTTGTGGCATGGCGCAGTTTATTATGTGATAGGTAGAGATAGACTGAAGTGTGAATGGTGGAAAATGATTTTAACATTTTTATATAAAGAACATTATAACATTATAAAAGTTCTCCGCCCTTCTGGATTTAATGAACTGCTGGTACAGAAAATTCATAAATGACCTAAGAACACAATTATTTTAGACCATAAATTTTGAGTTTTAGACATTTTTGATAAGGAACTTTTAGCCTAGATTGTTGTATGGAATCGCACCAAGTAATTAGTGTCCTTCCATTTAGAAACACCCATACGTAAAGGAGTGAAATAGGATACCGTATATCTTCTAATAAACGCCTAGTCTCCAATTGTAGCCGGTCTCTAATAAACGCCGGGGATTCTGCTACACGTGGTTGTTCACGTGAGCCGCTTTCGGGGTTTTTAAACGGGCTTGAGGGGATTCCCAGCACACTGCTTTGAGTTTCGATATCATATGCACTCTGCTATTCAGCCCTTAGTTCTCAAGGCATCCTGTTCCTAAAGACTGTTTAATGCACACTACCATATTCTGTTTAAAAAGAAGACATGCCTCCAAAGCGGTCATGTGATGTGGCGTTTAAAATAAACGCCAGTCTCTAATAAACGTCCGGTTAGTGATTTAGTTGAAAAAATAGCGGGGGCTATTATTGGAAGATATACGGTATGCAGATACGTCTAGGAATGATTTACATTACTATGATGTTTGGCCAAATTCTCCCAGAGGGGTCGGAGTTGTGGGGGTAATGGTCACATGGTCTTTAGAACTACAGTAAGACCCTGCTTAATGCAGGGGATACATTCCAATAAGTTTCAGCACCAAACGAGGTCAACTTAACACGTAAATAATGGGGATAAGTGAAAGTGAACAGAGAATAAAAAAATTTATCAGTATTTTTTGTTTTATTTTGTAACATTTATTGTCACATATTTTTTATTATAAATTTATTTATTGGTAATATCGAATTTTATTCATAAAACATTCATGAAAATAAAAAAAGTTCATGTGAAGAGGTTATGTTTGTGATGATGAAGGTTCTTCCTTATTTATTGTTTTTTTGTGAAGATGTCTTCTAAAGTTGTTTGCCTTTTCCTGATTTGTTCAGGAAGCAGTTGTTGATAGCAAGACATCACATCAATGACACTTCATCTTGCCTTTGAACTTCTATCAAAATTTAAATCATTTTGTATAAACTGATTCATAATTTCAGTCATAATGGCTAAACTATTTTTTAGAAAATCTGTTGAAGTTTCTTTTGCTCCTTTTGATATTGCAGCTACCACCTTGATGTGCTAAATGTCTTGGATATAAATATCGAGACTGGGATATAAATATAGGCTCATTTTTCCTTTCTGACGTTATGACTCGACGTGAATCAATATCAAACACGCCGCGAGACTGCATGCGAGTATCAAAGCAACAAAATCGTGTGCGATTTGGGGAAATACCAATATCACGTGCGATTTCGGGAATCCCAATACTAGCACGTAATACTGAAACATTGTTATGCAGAGCAGCATTAAGTGGGGTCTTACTGTATTACAGTTTTCAAAAGGCAACATATGGCATGCAACATATCATTCGACCGTAAATGATGAGAAACAAAAGAATAAAATAGTTCTTTGTCATTTTTTAAATACTATGATTCGAGAAAATCAATTCTTGGGGGTTAAAAACTGTGGATAAAATAGGTAAAAATATATGAACTTAGGGTTTCCACTACTTTCCTATACCTTCATTGAGGGGATTAATTCCTTGCTAATACTGATGTCCCAGTTACACAAACAAAAAAAGAAAAAAAAAAAATCTGATATCTCATGAAGCATAAAGTTTAGATTCGAAAATGTTAACATGAATTTCTTCTGATATTTCCAGACTTCACGGAATTTTTATTAGATATCTGGTTTTTGTTATGGTTATTATTTAAATTCAATACACATTATAAAATAATTATCAAATTTAATTTAAGAAAAAAATTTTTTTTGAATATAATACAAAAGGGAATTGTTTTTCTTTTCAAATTTAATAAGTCCTATCAAAACAAGATCAACTCAAGTTGTTTCAATTTTGAATAAATTCCAAGATACAATCACATCCCAGCATTTATCATTTTCCATTTCCCAAATCTAGTGACAATAGTAGAAAAAATAAAAAAATGTAGGTTAATCCACTGGATTACGTTTATTTGTGATAATCGAGTCCCTTTGTGTAAAAATTCATTTCCATGATAATTAGGAAATGTAACAGTACTGTTTCTCTTCATAAAATTTCTATTTATTTATACAGAAGAAAAATTTCTTCTTTCTTTTCTTATGTTCTCATCATATCATTCTATTTAAAAAATTTTAATTAAACAATAAATCGATCCAAAGATAAGCTAATAAGATCAAAGTTATTTGAAGTTTTATAATTAAAACGGACTACTAAAAATTTACCATATTATAATCTATTCCATTGGCTAAAGTGTGTCGGCGAGGCTCTCGTCTTCGATTCCCGAGTTTTCTTGCAGCTGGTGCCTTGTTGGGAAAATTTTGAATATCTTCTAAATGTTTAATATTAAGAAAAATGAATACATAAATGACATAATTTTTATAATGACATATTAAATTAAACGAAATAGCATATTTAAAGCCCTTAAAAGTATTTTACTCTTATAAAGATTGTTACTTTTTAAATTAAGGCAAAACATTGTAGGAACAATGTACGACTTAAGCAAATCTGACTTTGAAACGTTTTTTAACGTATTTCATTACTTTTAAAATTGATATTATCTTATCTGATCCAATTACTAACCTTCGGGCGATAGCAGTGTATGCTTTGAGTCACTGGTGACTGCTTTGCCATCAGCTGATCCACGGTTGACATGGGAGGAAGAGGAGGATGAGGGATCTCCTCTTAGTTTGGCTTCTGCTTCCCTAGCATTGTTCTGCCAATTGTTCTGAAGGCCAATCTGCCAATTGTGAAGAGCCGTGAGAATTTCTGACCTGCTGCTCGGCACATCATGATGACCAGGTACGGGTTGCAGGGGTTTGGCACGGAGAAGGGTATGGGGATCAAGTCTGTAATTCTTTCTAGGGTCCTTGGGTCCATATGATATCGGTTCAGGAGGGTTTATATTACAGGAAAACATTTTGTCACCCAACTGAGGCATGCTTATGGCTCGCTGCTGTGACATCTCATTCATCGGTCTTATTACAGGTGCAGTGGAAGTATGGCTGGGTAGATGGGAAACACTATTTTGCCGTAATGCCAGGGGTTTTTCGATGCGTGTCGGCTGTTGCTGCTGCTGCTGCTGTTGTTCCAAGCGATCTGCTGGCACTGATTGGGGACGGACGATCGAAGTTGGGGGTGCAGTGTGATTGCTACTGATGTTCGGTATGGAGCCATGATTACCTAGAAACGGCTGCTTTACTGAATTACCCGAACTAGTAAAAGGCGTCGTACTCGGCTTGCTCTTCAAACCGATGTCGCTTTTATTTCTCAGCAAACATATTTTAAGGCCAGCGCAAAATCGTTCGAAGCTGAGGAGTCCGTTCGGAGGAGTCACTTTCTTGAGGCTTTCTACGACTCCCTTCGGCAGCCCGTTCACCGATCCGTCCTCGATCCAGCGGCTCTCGATGTCGCTGAATTTGACGAAGCCCGTTTTTTTATCGTCCATGATGTCGAATAATGTTCTCATTGCTGACACAAACTGTTTTGGTAAACCATCCAAACTAGACCGTGGGACTGGGTGGGACATTTTTTTACTCAAACAAAGGAAGAGGCAGCAACCTTCATTGTTAACCCTAATCTCATCGCAACAGGTTATTTCGAAACCATACCGAACTGTCACTTGTGCTTATACGCTGAAAACGTATTTGAATTCTTCATCCCATCGCAACCACCTTGATCACACTGATGCTTTCATCGCCGGAATTCGAACGCTGCAAACGGAAATTCCTGTTAACGCTTAAATCATTCATCTTCGACAATTTGAGCTCTTTAACAATTTCAAACATTCCCTGGCTGTTCAACACTAACTTTATCTGGTGAGAGAAAGTGTAAACTGCCTTCAAGCAATTTGGCCATTTAAACAGGGTATTTAAATATCACGTGGTCACGCGACAGGTGATTGGCGGACTGCAGCCTCAGAGCTCAGACCGTATTTCAAAACAATTTTCGCTATAGGATAGCTTTTATTATTGTTGTAATACCTGTCAAAGTTGATTAAAGGTGAAACTCGTAATAGTTAGAATTTGTTCACTGACAAAGGGCTTTGAATGAAACTGCACGTCACGCACAGCGAGAATAAAAAGTCGCACTATTTATATCAATTTCTTATTCAAGGAATATTTAAGCAGAGAACCTTTCGCTCAGATAGAGATGTCTTTAACGTGGGTAAAAATTCAAGAAGAAGTTTCTGAAATTAAGGATCTTGCGCAGATTCAGGTCTTTAGTTTTTTAATAAAGTTTTTTAGTATTTTATAATTAGTGGAGGTTTTAAAATGGCCCGAAGATTCAAAAATGCGGCTTTGTAATTAAAGTAAAATATACACTTTGTCATACCGTATGCAAAATAAATTAAAAAGTACTAGAAGGGTTTTCTTAATTCGGCTTAAAATTTAAAGAGTATTTAATGGTATCATAAACTTAATGTATTACATTAAGACTATCCCAAAACTACAGTAGAGGTGTTCGGCGTACTGGATCTTTCCATTTAAATTTCTGTTGGGTTTTCATAAACTTTGAACGCAACTGGTAAAATTTTAAATGAAGTTTATTCCTTTAAAATAAGAAAATAAAATCTTAAGTCTAGTAGCCGTTTAAGTTGATTACTGCTCACTATAAAATAATTTAATCATTTTTTTTGCCTTTTTGTTTTTTTTATAAACAGTTGACACCCCGCAACTGTTGTGGTCTTATTCACGGGCCGTGGTTCTGTCACGTATGTTTGGTTACCTGCGGTACTTTGGAGGTATATGAAGTTTTATAGATATAAATTTAAAATTTAACATATTTTTATTTTTTTAAAGTAATTAATGTCCCTTGAGGTTTTTTGCGGCGCATTACGCCTTCTTTGGATTTTGTCATTGCGATATTTGATGGCGTTTACTGACAGAAAGTTTGAATAAAATTAAATAATTTTTGATGTTCTGAATAAAAATATTAGAATTATATAAGGAGTATATAGTGGACCCATTGGAAATTTCGTTCCATGCATTAACGAATGAATCCTTTAACGAATATTTATCATACGTTTAGTCATTTACATGTTCTTACAAATCTTCATAAATTCAACTGTATATTGTTGTTATTCTTGTTATATTGAATAAGAAATATAAGAAAACATTTGAGACATGGG
The DNA here is from genome assembly GCA_023313115.1 of Rhysida immarginata. Lineage (NCBI taxonomy): Eukaryota > Metazoa > Arthropoda > Chilopoda > Scolopendromorpha > Scolopendridae > Rhysida > Rhysida immarginata. The sequence continues at coordinate 1,224,388 of JAHWFO010030116.1, forward strand.
ACAAGAATTGATAAAATCTATTATTAAAACCAGATAAGAATGCACACGCTTTCATTATCAAAACGAAATTAAACATTTTCTGAGGAATTTAAATCTGAAATTATGAATGGATATTTAAATTAAAGTATTCGAAAGTTGTATGAGTGAGTTATATTTTGTATGTGGATATGTATGAATAAGCACAACTTTGTGAAAGGGTGAAAAATGTATATGTATATAGTGAGGGATGTAAGTGGGTGAATGAGAATAAATTCGTGAAAAAAATAAAAACTGTTTTCGTGGTGAATTTTATAACTTAAAAATTCTATGGTCTGTTAGTTTAAGGAGCGAAACTTCATGCAAGGGACCATCCATAAATTACGTCACACGAATTTCATGATTTCTGGACCCCTCCCCCGTCCTTGTCACAGATGGTCACATTTGAGTGACTCCCCTAGTGTGACGTCACATATTTGCAATTTTAAATTTAGAAATTATTAAATTAAAACAGCACTTACAAAATTATTTATGTATTTCTATTTTAAATCTTTTTTCATAAAATCAACAATAAATCAAACATTTTAGAAAATTTACAAAACATAACCAATCAAATGAACGATCAAAATTTAATCGTCTTGTGTCCATGGATTTTGAATCCATTTCTTAATATTATTTAAGACTGACACAGCAGCTTCTTCGTTCTCGATTTGGATAATGTTAGGAACATTCGATGTATCCAAATATATAGCATCGTCATCGTTTATCAAACTAAGAACTTCCCTGGCACGTCCCAAAGGCGGCCAACGTGCTGACCTAAGGGTAAAGCGAGTGTGAACTCGCGCGGCCGCCGCGTGCTAAAAAGTGATACAAACAAATTTAAACCTTATAATACAAGGATGAATCAAAAAGTAAGATACACTCAGGACCATCTGTGGTTGAAGAACGCCGATATCATTCGCCGTTTTTAAGGATGTTGCCTATATGTCTATAATTGCAATGTATTCACGCGTTTACTGCGTACGCAAGAGTATTATTTTTGTCGTGGCGCAGCAACTGGTTGTACAATCCAAGTTAGAGATTCGCGGAACAGTCCGTTTTTTGTGGGCGAAAGGTTTAAATTGCACTGAAATCCATAAGGAAATTTGCAGTGTCTACGGGAATAATCTGATTTCTCGTCCTGCAATTGTGGAGTGGTGCCAGCAGTTTGAAAATGGGCACTCAGATTTGACGGATGAATACCGTGCAGGAAGACCGCTAAATGAGATGATTCTGGACAACTGACGAATCAGAATTAAAGAAATCCCAGAACGCTTAGCGTTTCTTATGGGAGTGTGCTGACATGGTTGAGAAACGCTGGAGCGGATTTTTACCATAGCGGCATGCAAAAATTAATTTGACGTTAAGACAAGTGTTTACAATTGTTGGCTGATTAAATAGAAAAGCGAAATAAATAGTGCACGTTTCCTCAGAATGTGTGTATGGGATCTTAACTTGCATTTGTTTTTACTTTTTCAGAGTGTAACTTACTTTCTGATATCCTGCCGAGGGCATGGATGTTTGTTCAGAATCGTTCTTTCATCATCACTGGGGATAGCACAATAGACCTGAGGTCGCAGTGCTTGGTTCTTTGACAACCACCCCTTTAAAATTCATTACTCATTACTTTCTGATTCACCCTCATATTGATAAAGTTGGTAATATTTTAAAGTTTTTCGTTAGAGTTGAAGTTTAGAGTTTTAATACTTTATATTTATACATGTGACGTCACGAGGCTTACGACTCGTCCCCCCCCCCTTGTCACACGATGTCACAAGGATAAATTCAACAGCCTCCATGATAAAAAGCGTTAAATTCTGAAATATGAAACGTTGCAATTGTATCCAGTTGCAAAGGATCCAACCATTTCCCGGTGATGAGTGGGTGGTGGGTCCGCTTCGCCCACCAGGGTCCGCTTACCCCACGTAATTTAGACAGTCCGCTTGTCCCACGTCCGCTTCACCCACCACACATTGTTGACCCCCTCTCTCCCCCTTAACGTGTGACGTAATTTATTGATGGCCCCCAAGTGGTATTTGGCAAGGGGATAGGTCCCGTTTCATACTCAGATAAATGGTATTCAACTCTGATAAATTTAGATCTAATGAATTCCTTAGATATATCTTACTATAGCTGAACCTTGCGATATCCTTGCGATATCCTACCGAAAGTTGCGCCAATGTGGAAAGCTCGAGGAAATCCGATAGGGAGAATGAAAAATAATGTAACACATATTTATAGGGTTAATTTCTACTATCTGCACAATCGCAAACAGGACACAAAATCAACTAAAGACAAGTCGGACAAACACTATTTAAAAAAAAAAATCACTAAAAAGGCGTCGCCAATGAAGTGGTAAATGTTTATGTAAGAAAGCGCAAAAACTATTCGCGAATTTAGCTGCCTACTAAATGGCGGATGTAATGATGAATTTACCATTGTTGTGATCTAATACTAATGATCACGGCATCCTTTATTATTACAGACCTGTTTTACTATAGCCAACAACAATAAAGGAAAGCCTGTCCAATAGTGCTACAAATGGTTATCCAAAATGCAACAATGTGCAGAGTTAACTTGCAGCTCCGCCTCTAGTTAAAAAAGAACGACCGAGTTGCTTCCTTGAAATTAGAAAAGTGATTTAGGAGATTAAGATTTGGGCCGGTAAATAATTATGTTAAAGTAAATTAAATGAGATCAGTGGTGCGCTAAGTAGATTTGCTTCTTGAAAATCAGTTTTGAAATTTATTTTGTAATACAGTCGAACCTCTCTATAATGAAAATCATATAACGACTTTTTTCCCCTATAACGAATTTTTACTTTGGTCCCATCCTAGATAAATATGTAAATCTTGAGTATTAACCATATTTCTGTGTAACAAATTTTCCGTATAATAAATTTTTTGGGGAGTGGCCAATGATTTCGTTATAAGGAAGTTCGACTGTATCAAGTTAAAGTTATTTGTCGTGGGTCAGAAATTTTTTTCTGTGGACCGGCGGTCAATAAACACTCCAAAACAATATGAAAATATGGCAAAATATCTTTTTGGAATCCGCATAAGATAGTAAACAACTATCCACAGCAAAGTTGAGAGATCAGCATCAGCTCTACCAGGTGGCAAAGCGAGAAGATGGGGGTAGCCGTGGCCTGGTTGTCTCGTCGGTTGGCTCGCTGATCGATGGAGTTAAGCAACTTCAGGCGCGGCCAGCTGCTGGCTGGGTGAAAGCCAGTGGCTTGAGGACCACTGCTGGATGGGACGGCTATTTGGGGACTTTAGTCTGACCCATTTGCTGAGTGACGTGTGCTGGATGTCCAGCAGCTGGTGATAGCCACTGGTTTGTTCGTCCGCCAGCAGCTCTTCCATCATGAACCCCCCGTGCTTCGGAGGGCACGTTAAGCCGTCGGTCCCGGCTGCTACTGTCATCTCGCAGCAGTCGTTATTTACTGGGATGGCGCAAAACTCCCTCGAAGGAGTTAGTGCCGCAGATTATCGTTCTGCGATAATCTACCCTCTGTAAAAAGATAAAGATAAGCGAGAAGATCATTGTTCAAAATTTCGCATCATTGCAACAATGGAGGAGCGAGCTATTAGGCAGGCTTTCCTTATCTTTGTAGGCTATGGTTTTACCGAGGCCAACGAGAAACAGGCCAGGGCACTCAAAAGTCACCTGATCATCGGGGTCCAGGCAATAATCCATCCTTCATTGTTTACAACAAACGAAAAAATTCTGATTGTTAAAATCCAAGATGGAGACAATGATGGATGAATTGTTGCCCGGACCCGATGATCATGTGACTTTTGAGTGCCCTGGCCTGTCTCTCGTTGGCCTCGTGGTTTTACTCAATGACGTATATTAAAGGACTAGTGGGCTGTGGTCAGACTCCGAATTCTATTGTTAACAGCGGCAAAAAGTGAAGCAAATTGAGCCATGGCAGTTCTGGGCAGGAGTGAGCCGTGGAGTAATTAGCTGTCTGGCTGCTTTGTTTTTGAAAGTTTTGGGCCCGAGGAATAATTAATTCAAAGTCATTCCTCAAAGTTGTTTTGCGTACAACTGTACAAACAGACACGAAAAAGGATCAGGAATCATTTTCCACAAGCATAAATCAAAAATACGTAACTAAAATGAAAATACATAACTGAACGACGATCGAAACGAAATTGAAATTGAAACCATGATCGAAAAATTGTTTATAAAATATAATAAAATTCTTCAAATACAAAGTAAACGAAAAGATAAACTTATCACTCCGTGATCGGCGTGTGAAAGAATTACTAATCAGCTACTCTCATGTTTAGCCGTGTGTTTCGCATCATCTTCACTCACTTTCGGCCGTGACAGTTCTGGGCATGGAGCTTCCCAATTTGCTTTAAACTACAACAATTGCTTCGGAGTCTATCTTTAATATACGTCATTGAATAGTGCTACAAATGGTGATCCAAAATGCAACAATGTGCAGAATTAACTTGCAGCTCCGCCTCTAGTTAAAAAAGAACGACCGAGTTGCT
>JAHWFO010030118.1:0-14095 GCA_023313115.1 Rhysida immarginata
AAAAAAAATGTTTCAGACAAAATGTACGTAGTTTTTTATGTAGGACCTGAATCTGCAATAAAAAATAGGGGTTCCCATTTGAAATTTTAAAGTTGCCCCCCGCCCCACCCCCAGGGGCCGGGGGGGGTGGGCTAATTTTAGCACCAGCAGATGCCCCCTCGAAAATAATCAACTTTGGATTCTACGCATTTTTTCGTGTGAAGCTTATTTTTCGAGTTATTCTGCTTTGTCAACTTAAAATTTACACCCTGTATATAAAGAAGGATGTTTGTGGGTCTGTTTGTTTGTATGTTTTTTATACAAATCTACAGTTTTATTCCAATCTTGATGAAATTTCGCATACTTGACCTTCGAAGCATGAGGAAGGTCACTGTCTACCTCAGATTTCGGAAAAATAATAAATATCGATAAAAAATCGATATTCATGGTTATGGCAAGGCATATTAATGAGAAATATCTCATGACCAACAATGCAAGTCAAAGTTTGTACAACAATAGGTATCAACAATGGTATCAGCACGCAATTCACAAACACACTGCATGAACCAACAATATATATCTCATGACCAACAATGCAAGGCAAAGTTTGTGCAACAATAGGCCCATTGTGTTCGCATCAACAATGGTATCAACGCGCAATTCACCAATAACAATGAGCACAGAATGATGATGTAATGTTAAAGCAATCTTTCCAAGAATTATAACAATGAACATAAAATGATGATGTAATATTGATAAGTTTCAATTTGTAACAATGCATAGAATTCCTGTTATTTAGGCTTTTCTTAGAAAAGAGAGTTCTTAGTACTTAACAATTTCTTGAAAAATCTTTAAAAATGATGAGTAACTGGAGACAATGGAGAGTTAGCAGACTATTGAGAAAGAGTGGAAAGACGACAGTTAGCTCCGTGATGTATTGAGCAAATGGGAAGCAAGTAAATAGAAGAATCGGCGAGCGCTAGACTGCACAAAGTGATGAATGGCCAAGTTTTGCTTCAACACATCGAGAGAAGAGTGGAAATTGCAACAATACTAAGTATACATCTGAGGTAAGATTACGTGAGTAAGAAATTATTGGAGAGGTCCAGCCATTGTGAGCCTTTTTTTCGAATTTTCATTAAGAATTTTTACTGTATTAATTCTAAGCATTTTCATGGGTTTATTTTTAAGATATTGCAAAATTTAATTTAATTTTTGGAGATTGTTCTGTTTACATCCAAGTGGAGTTATCCCGGGCAACGCCGGGTACCTTTGCTAGTTCTTAATAAATATGAATTAAATACAAAAATTGTAGGTCTTGATTTATCCTCAGACGGAGTTGAACCAGGAAGGGTCCATAGCCCACCATCAGGAGGGTGGACTCCGTTCCAACTACCAAAAGAAAATGAAGCATTAACAATGCTATCATCATTCATTAATTATGAGGAGAGAAGATAATGAGGAATTATTAATTTGAGACGTAAACAAATCTAATTACAGGGCTGTCACAGCCAGTAAGGCATGAAAATAGTTGCTTTAGTTGCATAAAATTGGAAAAATAGTTTAAAAAATAGTTGCACATTTTCCCACTTTTAGTTCTTTTTTTAGTTGCATTAGATAACAAAATTACCTTATGAATAAACAATTAAGCTAGTTGACAACATTACAGGTTTCATGTTTTGGAATCATGAAGCCTGTAATGTTTCATACGTTTCATGCTTCTGGAAAATTTATTCTGGAACATGAATACAGATTTCATTTTCCAGATTAAGTAACAAATCAAAATAGAGAACGGCTGTTTTGATATACGAGCGTTGTTCAACTCGGGTTACATCCACCTTGCACGGCGGTTGACTGAGAACTGATTTAACATTGCTCTCTGCGCAACATCAGAAACTCACGGAGCCATCTAATGTTGTGGAAACATACTAGCAGTCACAGCTTCCTTGAGACATATGACATTTTATGATACCATCCCTTAGCTCTGAGAAAAAAAAAATAGTTGCCATGACTTATGCCCCAACCCTCGTAGTTGCTTCAGCTCAGAAATAGTTGCAAAAAGTTGCTTTTTAGTTGCCTGTGGCAGGCCTGTACTTATTATTTCCTTTCTGATTTCAGTATAATCAGGTTGTATCTTTTCAACTTATACTCGTTGTGGTTAAAGTCTTTATTTAGTTTTAAGTTTTACATTTCCTTGCTTACTATTTCTTTTGAGATGGGGGACTTCAGATCTAAGTCCTTCAGACCTTATATTAATAAGGCTGGGTCACAACTCTATACGGTAGCGGTTTTTACGCCGCGGTATGACGTCAAATTCGCGCTTCTTACGTCATGCGCGGTATTCCCGCCGCGGTTCAGCGCTAGTGGTTTGGTATGCTTGGTATTAATGCCCTTTTCAACTGCTATGGTCATTTCAGGATGGCGTTATAGGGGCCGCAAATTTTGCCTCGCAAGGGTTCTTAACGTGCAGCCGGCAAACGACTACACGGGACCAACGGCTTTACTTCCCTTCCGAAGGAAGTGCGTGATCTTAGGATTTCCCCCCTGAAAAAATCCTCGTCGTGCTCGGCCAGATCGAATCCGCGTACTCGGGCATCAGAGGCGATCACGCAACCACTGAGCCATCGAGGCCGATCAGCGCTAGTGGGAACCGGTCTTTAGTCTATGCTGAAACGTCATACATTGTTATATGATCATAAGAAGTCATAATTTAGTGCTTATTATTGGTAAAAATACAATTAAAAATAACTGCTTATGATGATGTAGCAATGTATGCCGTTTCAAGTCGCAGGCTTTCTTTCTAGGTGTTGGTTTAAATCAGGTGATCTCGGAGGATTTTTCAGTAATTTAATATTTTCTTTCACGAACCAGTCCATTACTATGCGTGTTTCACGTATTGCTCCATTATCGTACATGAATAAACAATGAAAACCTCCCATTTTTCATCCTATAGGATTAAATCCAGCCAACATATCCTCTGAACATTCTTGCTTTTATTAACACTAATGCCTGTCCAAACCATGACTGACCTACCACCCATTTGTCTTCTTGACAAAAGACATGGCTTAGTTCTTAAATTGTGGAAATAATATAATCCATCCTTCCCCCACCCCCGGTGAAGTGTGAAGCATTTCTAATCACTGAAGATGAGAGTCTCATTCTTTGTGCCAGTGCATGTGTTTTCTTTCATATTCCAATCGATTTGAAATGTGGGCAGGTGTAAGTGGTGGTTTCTTCGTCACCTTTCGTCTCCTAAGATATGCTGCACTCTTTAACACGGTTGTACAATAGTTTACTAAACATTTTAACTCCAGTTCTCCTCTGATTACACGTTCTGGCTACTACATTCGCCGACCACGAACTGTCAGTGTTTGAAACGCTAATGCATGAAACTTCTAAATTTTTAATCTACACTGATCTTGTTTTAAAATGTAATTCCTTACAACAGGACCACTTTTTACCAATTTCCTTTGCCAGTTTTGAATAATTTTTGTGTTGTTTCCACAAAATACCTATTTCGCCCTTTTCTCTTTCTGTTAAGCGCTTGACAGATCCATAAAGCATAAGCATATGATTTTTCGAAGCACATGCAATAAATACAGCCTGTATTTGATAATGTAACAGTCCAAAAATTTGAATAATTCAATGTTTTCTTTTCAAAGTTTTGTCGCTAAAATTTTGTTATATTATTTATAATATTTTTTTATGTTCTTGACATTATGAATCTTCTTCAAATTCGGAGTTATACATACTTTCAAATGAAAATCTGAATATTTATCCAAATTTTGAATTTAAAGAAAACTATGATTGAATCCTTAGTTGTTACAAAGTTTTGTCGCAGAGTTTATTTTATTAATTGCTATCTCTAGCAAAGCCCATAGGATTCTAGAAATGTCAAAACTCTTTCTATCAATAGGAGACACATGAACAAACCGCTTTTCCACAAACGATTTAATATACAGTATATGAATGTACATTTTGGCCAATATGCGGCCATCTTTCAGACCGACTTTCACCTCTTTGGTCCGCTCAAAAGCCAAGATGGTAACTAGCGTTGTGCAAATGACGGAGGATGAAAGTGAACTGCAAAACTCGTCGTTGGTCCCTGACCCGGTTTCACACATCACTTTCATCCTCCCTCGTCATTTGCACAATGCTAACCGCCAAGAATGTGTTTGAACGGACCAGAGGGGTGAAAGTCGCTCTGAAAAAAGCAAATGATGAGGAGGTTGAAAATGAAGTGCAAAACTGGCTCAGGCAGCAAAGCCAGAGAGGTGGTATTGAAATATTCTACTTCTTCCATAGTATTGTACTCAATATACTGGAGCCCTGAGTCCTTTATCTCCACTTTTGTTATCTCCAATTCGGGGAAATTTGCCTTCGACAATTATTTGTCTTTAATACCATGAAATTTAGAGATTCCAATTGCAACATCTTCCCACTCTTGAGTTTTATCAAATTCCAATTAAAACTCATTCAATACGAGGAATACAAATTTCTGAAAAATAAATAAATAAAAAAAAGAAAGCCTTAATCCTATTACTTAACAAATACAATTCAATTGGCTCCGATAAAAAATACATAGAACACATACTAATTCAAAAGAGTTCTTACGTAATTAAAATAAAATAAAAGATATGAAACTTTATGCAGCATCTTCCTGAATAATTCAGTCTATCAGGAGAAATCGCCCTTCATATTGCTATGCTGACAACACTATGTAACATGATTTTTGTTTCTGGGTAATCAATATCATTTTCTAATTGGTTCTATCATAAAAACATGAAAAATCTATACTTCCCTGCAAAAACTTTGCTTCTGTGGTCAGGACGACGAAAAGTTGGAATTTGCATACTGTCATTAAGGAAACGTACAAATTTTCGGGTTTATCTTTATTTAAAGACAAAAAGGGAACATTATATTTGCAATCATAAAAACGGAACATAATATTTCAAATCAATACAGTATATTTTACCAAAATTCTAAAAACAAATGACAAGGAATTTAGAAATGTGTAGTTTTGTGAGGATATGTCATATCACTTTCACGAACAAGTCCCCAAATATAGCCCCCCATCATGTGTTCATTGTAGGTTCCCTGGTAGCAACGTTCAAAATTTTGCATGTCCTGATGAAAGCGCTCTCCTTGCTCCTCGGAATAGCCATCCATGTTCTCTTTGAAGCTATCAAGGTGGGCATAGAGGATATGTACTTTGAGAGACATCCTGTAGCCTACATTACTGTAGTTTTTAACCAGAGACTCAACCAATTCAACATAGTTCTCAGCTTTATGATTTCTCAGGAAGCCTTTAACTACTTTAACAAAACCGATCCATGCCTCGTTCTCTTTTGCTCTGAGAAGCTTGGGAAACTCTTGACACCCGATAACTTTCTTTATTTGAGGTCCAACGAAAACGCCAGCTTTAACTTTTGCTTCGGAAAGCTTTGGGAACAGATGTTGTAGATGCTTGAATGCTGCAGATTCCTTGACTAACGATGCAACAAATTGTTCCATCAGTCCAAGTTTTATGTGCAAAGGTGGCATTAGTACACTCACAGCAATTTCCAGATCGTAGGACTCATTTTATTAGGTTATAGCTCTCTGACTCGATTATAAGAATACAGTGCTTCGTAGATAAGTTGTACCATCCATCTTCAAGTGTTTACGAACCCGCGACTCATCTAACAGCGCCATACCCAGCTTTACGAGCGAAGTCATAAGAAATGGGATTCATTTCCGGTAGAGATACGAAATCGAGTTACGAAAACATGGCGGATAGCGATACTGGACGATTTCGCCGTTCGTGTTAGTAAGAAGAATAATACAAAATTATTAGAACTAATACTACTCTTTAATATTACTATGGATAGGACAAGTTATCTAGACACTATCTATCAGTAGGGATAGTCTCTTCAGTTCTGAGTGCGAGAACAGGCTCCCTCAAAAACCCAACGTTGAATAAGCCATTCTCCAACGTTGTTCGTCTTGCTCCTTCAAATTTTACCAGTTCAAGAAAATTTGAACGAAAACAGGAATCTACGTTAGTTACACTTTTTTTCTAACATAAATTATACTTATTTAATAGTTCCATATTTATTTGCTAACACATTTTCTTATTCATTATTCTTACGATTATTTTTTATTTACTCGTTGTGATCTGAAATGCATTTCCACCGAACTTCATTCATTATTATCGACTGCTAACAACATGGCTAGTTTCTCGCAGCAAGAATGGAGCTAAACACCGGAAGCTATGTATCGGAGCCATATAGAAAGTAAGAAGGGTGGCTGACTTAATTTCAGCACGGAGGTCGCATATGATATTAACTAAAATAAAATATCACTACTTCCATTATGGTAGGAAGTGTAAATCATTGATCTAAAACTCATCCTTTTTTTCTGCATTTCAGATTGCCAAGGATACTTATATGAGCCCTCCTCTTCAGCGTCCTCGTGATAGTTTCCATTTAGTCTACCCAAAGGAATGGAAAAGGAATCTTGCAGATTTATAATGAGAACGATGTAATGGTTACAACAATAATCCCTTGATTTTTGTGCAAATCAATTCTGTTAGGTGATGGTGAATTTATTACATTTACATTATAAGTTGATTGTATTTTGAAATCAATAAATGACTTTATAAAAAAAATTGATGTTTAAAAATTTTAAAAAGATGTCGTTTCTCTTCCTATTATTGTCTACTGTTCAAGAGCTGTCAACTCTATGAACACGGCGATCGTTATTTTAGAATTTACCATTAAAATCCTTTTTTCTGCCTACAAGCTTGAAGTTCTATTTTCTGCTGGCGAATTTTGACTATAAAGATACAAATACAAATACAAATACAGGTCGGTATACAAATGTAAACTTGTGTAAATATCGGTATACACGTGTGTAAATTTGTGTAAATGGATGTGTAAGTCTGCGTAAATTGGTGTATACACGTGTGTAAATTTGTGTACCTGTGTGTATTAATGTGTAAATATGCTATACAGATGCGTACAAAAGTGTAAACTTCTGTGGACGTATGTAAACCTGTGTGAATAGGCGCATACCCGTGTGTAAACTTGAATATATCGTGTATACAAGTGTGTAAATTTATGTACATATTTGTGTAAGCTTATGTAAATAAGCTCTACAGATGCGTAAATTGTCTATACACGTGTAAATTTGTGCACATATATGTAAACTTGTGTAAATATGTATAAGTGTGTAAACTTGTATAAATAAGCTGTACAGAGGTGTACATAAGCGTAAACATGTGTGCCTAAACATGTGTAAACCTGCGTAAATAGCTGTATACACGTGTGTAAATTTGTGTACGTGTGTGTTTAAATGTGTGTAAAGTTGTGTAAATAGGTGTATACCCGTGTGTAAACTTGTGTATACTGTAAATATGTCTATATAAATGTGCAAGTAGCTGTGAAAATATATAAATATGTGTAAATAGGTATATACGCGTATAGTAAACATTCCGTTAATGGTCTTAAGTCTTGTACAGTCGAGTCAATTGACCCGAGAATGGCGACTCGGAAATTCGGGTCAAACAACTCTTATTGATATCTGTGTCCAATGACTCTCTTAAATGGGTCGTATTGGAAGAATCATTGGACTCTCACAAGCAGGTCATATTAACCGCATATTGCTGTGAGTGTACCTTTCGAGGGTCTACAAGTGGCTCCCATTTAATATTGTGCTGCCCCGCAATGAACTCAGTACGTTTAGGTCAATATCAATAATGGTGTGTGCTTTAGTGTCCCTGCTATCCCACAGAAAAAGATAGCATGGAAACTTAGTAACCCTCCTTGAAGACCCATCAAGAAGCCAATCGTTTTGAAGTCTCCAGTAACTTCCCAACTATATTCGTCATATATCAGTGCATTTAGCAATCTCTTCACATTGCCGTATTCTTCTTTAAGCTGTACTGAATGGGCAAGGGAAATAGACAGAAACTGGTTACCGTTATGGAGTAATACTGCTTTCAGACTCTTTGATGAACTGTCTATAAAGAGTCGCCACTCACTAGGATGAAGAGGAATTCCAATGTTCTAAAACAAACCAGTTAAACCATGACAATAACAGAGTTCGTCTTCTTTGATGAAAAATGTGGAAAAACTGTTATATCGCTTCTTCTGATTCGACACTTGCACACTTTCATGTAACAAGTTCCACTGCTTCAGTCTAGATGTTAAGAGTTCAGCATTGGACTTTGTAAGACCAAGATCCCTGATCAAATCATTAAACTCCTTGTGGTTGGGATAGTATGGTTTCTTTTCATTGGTTCCAACTTCATCACTGTAAATAGGATCTTCAAAATCATCCGAGCTATTACTGTCATCACCAGTTTCATCTCCCTGTGGAGGATTAGGAACAAGAAGTTCAGGGCCCTGTGGAACAGGAGCAATGGATGATGGTATGTTGGGCTAAATGACTGCAGGTGCTTTCTTGCCAGTCCGTCGTTTAGATGGGTCCACCATCCAGAAGTAGCAGTTCGTAGATGGTCCGTGGGTTCTCGCCAAATTCTTGGAACAGCAAACTTCGTAGCCCTCTTTTCCCCTCAGTACTTTCCTCCCAGAGTGTTATTACAGATCGCACAAATTACATGTGGAGCCCAGGATTTGTCTTGGTCTCCAACAGGTATCCCGAAGTAAGCCTTGTACACTTCACACATCTTAACTAATGATGAAATGGGGAATTTTCCCCTCTCGTTTTAATAAATTCCCCACAAATAAAACAGGAGGCATCTACCGAATGCTTGTAACTTCTTGAAACCATATCTGCGTTGAATCAGTCAAACAGTTATGGAAAAGATCTCTCTGACTGTGGGTACCTTGAAAAATGAAAAGAAATCGTTATTAGTATCACACTTAAGAAACAGACACTCATTTGTATTCAAATAACACTTTTCGACTATTTTTATTTATATTACACAACATTCTATTACAAAAACTCGTACCAAATGAATAAAAAGAATGTAAAAGGGCAGCTATGCAAATACCACTGTTACAGCCACAAAAGCGAAGTTTCAGATGGTATAACTGCTCTTTCCTACATACTTGATGCTCAATTAAACAAGAAACCAATAACAGAAAACCAATAACTTCAACATACTTGATGCTCAAACCAGAAACAGAACTTTTTTGAAAATTTGTTACGTAGTGTAACCCAAGGTCAGTAAAGAACAAGGTCTCGCATTGCGCAGGGTCGGCTTTCCTGCGGGGAAGAGAAGCGACGTCAAGGATACCAAACGCAAAAAGAAACACTAACGAGAGCATGAACTTGAACGTAAAGCTGGTGCAAACCTGGAAGTGGACTTTAGAAGACATATAAAAAAATAAATAAAAAGAAATCAATAAACATGCAATAGAAATGGAACAAAAAATTATTTTTTTATTAATGGAACAAGAATTAATTTTTTATTAATACAATAGAAACGGAACAAAACAAGTTAATGAATTTTTTAAAAAAAAACAAACAAACTAAACCGTCTTCAACAATGAAATTAATATGGGGCCATCTTGGTGCTAAACCGAATCCAATGTAAAAAGAATTTTTAAAATCGGTTTATAAATGACGGAAATATCGATGAGCATACATTAAAAAAAATACATACAGACGAACATAGAACCTCCTCCTTTTTGAAGTCGGTTAAAAATAATTAAAAAGAAAACAGTAATTATACAATAGAAATGAAACAAAAAATTAATTTTTTATTTTTTTCATTTTTTTAGTTTTTTTTCTACATTCAGATAGAATATTGCAGATCATCTCTCTTAATTTTATTGATCTAGAAGGAGTTTAAATTTAAACTTATCATCTCTCTTAATCTAATATAAGTTCTGGTTTTAACAAACTTTTTGTAATATTTCAAATGGCAGTAAACAATTTTTATTGTCTAATGCTTTCTCGGAAAGCTTGAAAACAGTGGTTATTATGTTTTCCTCTTTTCTTAAACTGGACCATGAAAATTTTCAAAAATCTGATTCATTACGTTTGCAGCTTTTAATAATTTCTCAGATGAATACACTAAAAATGCTCTTGATAACTGCAATAACCAATCAAATTCTGTGTCATCCTTCACTAGAAGATCTTTAGTATAAATGCCCAATTCTGAATATTTTTTATAAAATTTATGTGCTACAAAGCCACTTAAATATTTTAAACCTTATTTGCCCCAGTAGTTTCTTTTTCAAACGCCTCTAACAAATTTTTATGTTCTTCAGTTATATTATCATAATTAATATTTGTGACAGGAATCTCAACTTCCGAACATATTTCAACTGAATCGGCAAGTTTTCCATCTTCAACACTATTATCATCAATTAAATCATTACAAAAAAATCCGTTGCTATTGCATTTCCATTATTTGATAAAGATTGCAAATCAACCAGTTCATTATCATTATTCTGATCACTTGTGTTAGCATCACAATGAAAGCTTTGTTGAATGTCTTCCAAATAAATACCACTTTAAACGATATTTGAAATTTAAGGCAGAAGGAAGGTCATTTCTTGCTCCCATGCTGCGTACAATTGAAAAACATTTTTCTAATACATCTTAATTCAGTCTAGCTGTCAAGGTATATTTCAAATCGTATTCCTTTAAATAGGTAAATAAATTAAGCAAAGACATATTTGTTAAAATAATAAGACATATCTGAAAAGGCAATAACGAGTCTCTTTTACTAACCCTTATTGTTAAAATTAACTTGCTCATTTCATCCAAAAGATTTCTTTGTGCTTCTAAATTCATCCCAAAAGCATTAGCTGTTTCGTATTATCCATATTTTATTATTTATTTATTTATTTATTTATTCCAATGTAAGAAACATACAAAAATACAAAAAGATGAATTTCCCATGAGCACATGATGCTCGTATATTCGGAAAAGCATCATAAGAAAAGAAAAAAATTAGTATATAACAACAATTAAAACTGATTAACATATAAAAACCATTAAAACTAAATATTTTTGATATTCATAATCCAATTTCTAAGTTTATATCCAGATTTTTGTTTATCAGTACATAATTTTATTTCATTTGGTAGATCATTAAACAATTTTTTATAATTATAATCTATTTGGTGAAAAACAAAGAATGTTTTGGTATTTCGATTGGAATCGTCAGATTTTTAGAATATCTTAAATTATAATTAAAATGTCTGAAAATTGGCTGCTTCATTTTTACATAATTACATGTATATTTTGCCAAATTAAAAAGATAAAATTGATGAAAATTCATTATTTGATTATTACGAAAATCACTATTGTTAAAAATACAACGAGTCAGCATATTAAAAAGATTTATAATTGGTTTTAAATGAGTCACATAAGTTCCACCCCCAACTAGGATGAGATATTGTAATGTACTTAAAAAGAAAACATTATATATTAAAATCAGATTTTTAAAAGTTAAGACGGTTTTTAACGATCGAATTATAAAAGTTATAGATCTTAATCTTTAAAGAATTTAACATATCAAACCAATCATTAATTACGCAGCACACACCGCCATTATTTAGCTTGGCGAGAAGTATTGTATCATCGTCGCGAGCAGAGTTTATACTGAACTCTCGGGGATCACAATGACTCGCTGCGCAGTAAAGGACGCATTTTGGGAAGAACTTTGCGAGGCCTTATTCTTTACTGACCTTGGTGTAACCTTCGTCCCAGGGCTCGTCACTCTGCTTCGTCCCATCTCCAGCACTGCTTCAGTCACTGGTGGCGTCGCCCATAATGAAAATAGGAAAGAAAATTCCATAACCTGGCGTTCATTCTTAGCCTTTAACGTATATTACGCCAGTAGGAAAGATAGTCCCAGCCTGCAAACTGGGTACTGCTCCAACCAGCCCCAAAGACATGTAGATAGGAATTGGTTGGCGCGTCTGCATATTTCACATCCACAATGACGCAATTACTTGGCGCGTCTGCACGGTGAGCAGAAGGTTCCTGGTTCGAATCCAGGCTGTGGAATTTTCTTTACTAATTTCATCAATAATTTAAACATCTCAGGTTTGGTGTAAAAATTCCTCACAAGACCATTCAATACTTACTCTTTAACATATATCCTTCAAACGATTATTAAAGGGCACAATACAGTGTGCTTGTTTTTTTGAAGAGTCGAGTTGAAGTATGTTTTTGCAGCAGTGTACTGGGGAAACCAATACAGTACCGAGCAAAGGGACTGCTTCCTCGTCGCCTTTCCACTCTTTCTCAAGAGTCTGCTAACTCTCCATTATCTCCAGTTAGTGTTCATTTTCAAAGATTTTCAAGAACTATCAATTCTAAGAAAAACCCGAACAACAGAAATTTTATGCATTGTTACAAAATAGACCCTATTTATATTGCAAAAAATTTGCTTTGCATTTTTGGCCATGAGATATACAGTGTGGTTACAAAAATAAGTCACTCCTTTTTATTTATTTATTTATTTAGCCATCGTACTTCCCTTTGGGATGAAAGAGAAAAGAGTTGAGTCACTAGTCAACTTGATTAGACATTAAGTGTTGTAAGGTTAGGTGTTTTACATGTAGTTTATGATTATTACAATTCTGATTCATGCACTTCATTATGTTTAGTCTTAATTGGCAGGATAAATTGCTCCAAGTTTCAAGAGTAAGAAAAAAATCTTTAAAGAATAAATCATTAGATGGCCAGTGAGGGTTTTAATTGTATGCCAACCTCAGTTGTTCAAATTAATGATGAAAAATCTGCTCAGTTTAGCGGCAATTATAAATGGAGGTACCAGTTTATATTTTTGTGAAGTTCGAGTCAGCAGATGATTTTTGGACCAATCAGCCACGAAATAGAACGAATGTTTCTCATCTGTTAGAGCGACATACATTTCCTTTAGCTTGGCATTATGATCGTGCTAAAAGTAGGGTGACCAGCCTTATTGCAAGTCAACGTGATCAAAGTAAGTCTATTCAGAGAAAAGGCAGTTCGAATAATATCGTTATATTTAACTTTAAGTTTGGTTAACAAAAACTTCGAGGCAGCAGATCATAATATTATGCCATATTCCAATTTAGAAATTACTAGCGATTTAATTAGAATACTGAGTTCTCTCCTTGTTATGTTTTTTTTTAATTTTTAATCAGGTAGTTTACTTTAGAAATTTGTATTATGAGTGTCTCTATGTGTTCTTTGAAAGATAACGAGGTGTCCAGGATGATGCCGAGGAGTGTGTAGGCAGTATAGTGCACATTGTTGTTGAAAGAAATTTTGAGGATTTGAGTCTTATCCTCATTTAATTTCATACTGTGTTTTGAATACCAAAGTTTTAAGGTACTGATGTCTTGCTTTATGGTTTGATTTGCCGTATCATGTTCATGATAACCGTATTTCTTAGTAAAGATGTTATCATCAACGTACGAGTCGATATCAAAAATTAAGAAAAGTTTTTGTATGGCCAAGGTAGCAACTGTAACTGCATATAAGGTCGTGCTTAAAAAGGAACCTTGCATAATTCCACGACTGGAGTTAAGACTAATTTCTTTGGTACCGCAATTCATCTCAGTTGCGTTTCGTTATTAATGATAACAAATTCCAGTGAACAGTTTTCTCATGACATTAGTCATAAAAAAATTATGTAGTCAAATTACGGTAGAACTTTGATTACTCCAAATTAATTTCTTCAATTAACTCTGCAAGTCAAAGGTGTCAGATCGTCAGCCAAGAGAGCGAAGGAAGAAAAAAAAGCCGACGATCCGACTCGATTCCAAAGGCAAGGGAGAGGAAGGAGAAGACGGAAAAAGCCAGTGGAGAAGGAAAGACAGCGAAGCCCGCCACCCGTAAGAAGAAATAGAAGATATAGAAGATTTGAGAGAAACGAGGAAAGCTGCTCGTTGGGTAAGGAGGTTCATATGCAAATCAAAAACGGATATAAAAAGAGAGGAAACGAAAGGAAAGAGAGAGAGCGAGTCCCGACCCGAGATCGTGCTTAAGGAGGCGAACGGATTTCAGGACGTTGTAGTGCTTGTGTGTGACTTTTAATTCTTTCTTGGACTTGGAAATTATTCACGCCGTAACCAACCATCTTACGCGTGCGTGAGTAATTTGTGACTTTTAGTGACCCTCCTCCCGGCGACCCCGGGGGAGGTCCTCCCCCCCCCCG
>JAHWFO010030118.1:14195-38154 GCA_023313115.1 Rhysida immarginata
TACCCCGACTGAGTCGAGGATGCTCTGTAGGCAACGTAATGTGGCAGACCGAATTGTGTCTGCTGGTTTCATCAAGGTTGGGCAGACCACCGTCCACCTGAGCTATGCCGAACCCGGATATTTACCTGTTATCATCCGGGGAGCATCGCCGCTGATGACTGAAAAATACCTCAAGGGCTACATGTCAGACTACGGTGTAGTGCATAGGATATCATACCCTCAGCACCCAGATTCTCCTCTTCAAAAGACGGGTGACATCATAGTCTACATGGGCTTGAATAGAGACATTCCAACCGACGTTGTAATGCGCGGAGATCGTGTCTCCGTGTCTTACAAGGGTCAAAGGCAGTGCTGCTGGTACTGCAAAAAGACGTCTCACGTTAGGAAAGACTGTCCTCTCCTGAAAAAGTGTGACTACTGCAACAAAGTAGTCAACAAATTCCATCAGTGCCCGGAGAGGACGCTTGCATCACCAGCAGCTCCATCTTCGCCTAAAGGAATGTCTCCCAGCGACCTCCAAAGATGACATCACCGGCCAAATCATCAGAGCCGAGCAGAGCTACGACGCCTTCGCGCCCACCTCGAAGGCAGCGTACGACGCCATCTCCGCCGCCTATGGAAACCAGGAAGGAGATGCCACCGCCTCCAGCGCCACTATCCGAGAAACCGAGGGAGGAGATACCACACACTCCTCCCCCATCGAAGATCCAAGATGGCGCCCCCTTCCCTGAGCCATCAAGCGACATCTCGATGGTTGAGGAGGTGAGCTCTGCAGAAGAAGATGTAGACGTTTCAGGATTATCCGAATCGATCTTTCCGGAGGAAGATTTTCCAGCCCTTCCTCCGCCTGCGAAGACATCGACTTCGCAGCCATTACGGATCGCCTGTGCGCCTACATCTGCTTCAGTGTCATCATCAGCTGGGAATTTAAAGTCATCAGCATCAGTACAGCGGGAGGTGCATGCGACGGCATCCAAAACTCGCAAGCATAGAACCAGACGGCATCACAGCAGAAGGGACGGCGTTGCTGCTTCTTCTTCAACCGAACGAGACAGCCGCGAGAGCCATCATCGCAGCACTTCTTCTTCCTCCTCGTTTCGATCTCCGAGGCGGAAGTCGAAAAAGCCTCCACCATCATCTGTGAAGCTCCAGTCTCCTTCGGATATGTGTCAAGAGCCAGCAACGTGATTCCACAATGAAGGTCATCTCACTGAACGTGCGTTCCCTGGGTTCGTCTTTTAAGCAATCGGTTTTATCGACGTTTATTGCCCTGTACAGGCCGGACATACTTGTGCTTCAAGAAGTAAAACTTGATCCTTCACAAGTATGGTACGATCTACCCGGCCTTCGCAGACAATTTCCTCGTGGACAATTTTTCATTAACTCTTCGTCACCGTTTGGGCAAGGGGTTGCAACTATCATCTTCAACCCCTCCATTCAGGTGGCGAATTTTTTGTGCGACAGCGAGTGCAGGGTAATATCTTTAGACATTGCATCTTCTAATATTAAATTCCGATTGCTTAACGTGTATGCTCCGTGCACGCGTGCAGAGAAACGAGACTTTTTCAACGTCCTACAAGTGTATTTGTGTTCATCATTTCCTGTAGTGATTGCTGGTGATTTTAACTGTCATCCAGACGCCGACAACATCTTTTCGTCTGGACATGTGCATCGCCTGTGCCAGCAAAATGCATTGTTTGACCTATGGCCTGTGAAGTCTCGTGGTGATCTCAGTGGGTACACATTTCATCGAAGACCCACTGTGGCATCGCGAGTAGATCTTTTTTTGGTCGACAATGTGTTTGCTGGTACAGTTGGAACAATGGAGGTTATTCCTTGTGCTTTCTCAGACCATAGTGCCATCGTGTGGTCTTGGAATCCTCCATTTGTTTCTCCGACAATTGCTGCATGTCAGGTCACTAATAAGAACTGGTTTTTAAACGTTTCTCTGCTCGACAATGATAAGTACCGGGGAATGTTCGTTCAGTTTGTGGAAAAACATCTCCACAATTTGCCTCCTACGCTTGAATCGTGGTTGAACTTAAAATCTAAAATAAAAAATTTTTTCCGAAAGATTAGATTGGATGAAGCCAGATGTCGTCATCGTTACCTTCTCATGCTGCAAGAAATATTGCGACTCCTCCGTTGTTCCACCCCTAAGGAGGAGTTTCAGGCTGAAATTCAACAGGTGAAGAGTGAAATAAACGCTCTAATGATCCGGAAAGCTGCCGGCGCAGCACTCAGGGCCAAACTCACCTGGGTAGCTGACGTCAGGCACATGTCATCGGCAGCCTTCGCTGAGGAGAGGCGTCGGGCTAACAATAAACATTGTCATCGTTTAATGGTGGAAGGTGAGGAAGTGGAATCTGATGCCGACATCTTATCAGCCTTTCACTCTCACTTTTCATCATTTTTTAGCCATCCAATCATTCCGTCAGACACCACGAAGCAGTGGATAGAGGCATTGAGACCTTTTTCTGTGGAATCCGATTCGTTTATAACACGTCCCTTCACCGAAGATGAGGTCAAGAAGTTTCTCTCGGCAGATGGCCGTCAACAGTCCAGCCCGGGCTTAGACGGCATTCCATATTCCTTCTTTAATTCGTCGTGGAAGCTTCTTGGGTCTTTCCTGATGCGAGTCTTTAATTCCATTATTCAAGATCCGTCTTCCATTACACCGGACTTTACTGTGGGGAAAATCATCTTACTCCCTAAAGGTCCGGATCCAAAACTCGTGACCCAGTGGAGACCGATTACATTACTCAATACGGACTATAAAATATTCACTGGGGTGTTACAGCAACGGCTTAAACTCATCGCCGACGAGTTTTTCGATCCGGGTCAATCCTGCTCAATACCTACACGCAGGATGACTATTCGGTGTGTAATGGAAGAAGCGCAAGTGCGTCAACAAACTCTTGCAGTGTTAAGTCTCGACCAGGAAAAAGCATTTGATAAGGTGAATCACGAATTTTTATTCCAAGTGTTTCACCAACTTCATCTTCGGTCATTTGCTGTGATTATTTCTGCACTGTATGCATCGGCCACATCATGTGTGGCGGTTAATGGCTCCACTTCGTCTACCTTCGAACTCTTGAAAGGTGTCAGGCAAGGGTGTCCTCTATCGCCTCTCCTGTACATCTTCTATTTGGAGCCATTACTCCAGTTCTTGAACCGCCACCCGGAGGTTCGGGGATATGAGTTACCAGCTGCGTCTATCAACATCAGGACATTAGCATACGCCGACGACGTCGTGTTGTTTGCTTCGGACTCTTATTCCCCGAGCATTTACAAAGAAACCTTCAATCTCTTCAGCACTTCGACGGGGAGTACCATCAACCTCGTCAAGTCGAATGGAATTGCGATTGGGAAATGGACGATCGACAAGCTCAAGCTATTCCCAATAACATGGTGTGGTCAGATCATAGTGCTTGGATTTATATTTTCTTTTTTACCGGACATGGACTCTATTCATTGGCAGCAAGTGGTGGATAAGTGTATTGCCCGCCTTGACAGGAATTTTTGTTTTTCCACGTCAATGCTTGTCAAGGTGCGGTTTGTGAAGACTCATATCTTATCTTTGCTGTCAGCTAAGTGCCTATTCACTTTACCGCCAGCAAACATGCTCCACAAAGTTCGCAGTGCTATTGTTAGTTGTGTGTGGGGGAGTTCTGTCCAGCGTCATCCTGTTCGGGCAGGGTTTCTCTTCACTCCCTTTGAAAGGGGAGGGTTGGGCCTGCCCGAGATCCGGCGATATCTCATTGCAGCAAGGCTTGCTGCAATGATTCGTGTTTTTCTCTTCCCCCAACCTTTGTAGGCGAACTTTGTGTTTATGTACCTACGAGTGTTTTTTAAAGTGAATAGGATACCGTTACCTCCCTTGCTGCCAATAACTACTAATGTGCGTCACCCGAGTTTGTACCATCTGTTTCAAGGGGACTTAGTGACAATCTTACCAGCGTTGCGCAATTTAGACTACCAAGATTGGGGTCATTTGCGTCTGTCTTGGTTCTTCCAGCAGTCTGACCAGGGCGAGGCCACCGACATCTTTCGCCTCTGCGCAGATTATCCGTGGTCAGCCATTTTAAAGGCAATGAAAACTGTTGCCTTGATGGAACTGTGTTCTCTTGTCAATGGCGATTGCTGCATCACGGATTTTACTCCCTCCAACGTCTTCATCTATGGAGGGTGGTTAGATCTGCTGGTTGTCTACATTGTGGCATCATAGAGACAATTGAACATATATTCTTCGAGTGCTCGTTTACCAAATCCATCTGGAATCGTCTGTGTCAACATTATAGTTTACCTAAGATCTCTTACTCGTTTGTGCGATTCTTGATGGACGACTCCACTGGTGATCCATTAACCTTGGACCTAGCGGTACCTATTATGTTCTTAAATAAAGAACTCTGGACGGCAAGAGTGGACAGAGCGAGGGGGACTTTTTCCACACCGTCATCTACGTGGAAAAAAGGATCTTTACATCTACGGTCCTTCCTCCTCTTAGAATGGTATCGGCTAGGTCCTTTGGCTTTTAAAAGGCGTTACGCTTCAACTAAACGCCTTTGTGAGGTCATCGGAGGGGACCATAATAATAATTATGCCCACTATTTCACGTTTTCATTAGTCTTCTGATGACCTACCGATGGAGAAACGAGCCTCGAAACTGAGGCGTTTATTAAAGCGTAGAAGCCTATGAAAGGCTTCACGAAAATAACGCTTTACGCATGTGCGCCTGAGCACCCTGCTATAACATCGATTTAAGGATGTTCGCTGGAGCAAATACCATCTGCTCCAGCTCCAACAGCGACTCCGTAAAGAATAGTGCCTCGTTTGAATAAGTGATATTTGGACTTTAAATATTCTCACACAGCAACCAACCAACCAACGCGTGCGTGAGTGACCTTTTGTGACTTCGAGTGACCCTCCCCCCGGCGACCTTGGGGGAAGTTTCACCCCCCCCCCCCGAACTTTTCTACTCAAAGCTATGGAGAACATGGTGTTGATGGTTGCCGACGGACCAATAGCCATCAGCATGTTTATGAAAGAAATTTATTTGAAGATGGGCATCCCGCCCGTGTTACCGTCTGGTGATCCTGTAGTTTCTCTCGTGCAGAGACTTTCTCCTAATGAATGGAGGATGTTCTGTCGACAGCGAAACATAGCAGACCGTGTTCTGTCGTGTCTGCGGATTACGTCAAGGTTGGACAAACGACCGTCCGCTTGGTCTATGCTGAGCCCGGATATCTACCCATCTTTATCCGGGGCGTCTCGCCGCTGATAGACGAAGATTAACTGAAGCGTTACATGTCCGACTATGGGCAGGTGAAGAAAGTCGCCTATCCAACTCATATGGATTCTCCCCTGCAGATGACTGGTGACATTATAGTCGACATGAACCTTCAGAGGGACATTCCATAGAACCTTGTAATGCACGGCAACAAAGTTCGCGTGTCTTACAAGGGTCAAAGGCAGTGCTGCTGGTACTGCAAGAAAACTTCTCATGTCAAGAAAGACTGCCCTCTCCTTAAGAAATGCGATGCATGGAACCGCATCATGAGCAAGTTTCACCAGTGCCCGGAGAGGGTGTTTGCAGCGCCAGCAGATGTTCCAGCTTCGCCTAAAGGAATGTCGTCTCAGCAGCAAGTCATGATCTCATCACCGGCCAAGTCCCCAGCGCCAACCAGAGCTTCGTCGCCCGTATCACCATCGCGGAAAAGCCAAGTTACACCGGCTCTTTCGACTCTTCCCCAGGAGCAGAAGGAGATGATGCCCCCACCACCTCGACCATCTTCGACTCCAATTACATCTTTGGAGCCCAGGAGGGAGCGGCCATCGTCACCTCCTTTAAAGCTCGCAGAGATTACACCTCTCCCTCAGCCATCTCTCGATGTGTCGATGGGTGATGACGAAGCTTCTGGAGATGACTACGTAGATGCTTCAGTAGGAGCAGGTTCCGCCTTTTCAGTGGAGGATTTTCCAGCTCTTCCTCCACCAGCGCAGTCAACGTCATCGCAGCCTGCGCAGACTATTGTTACGTCGTCACCTTCCAGGTTGACATCTTCTGCTGGGACTTCACATCCATCAGCGAGGAAACAGCAGGATCATCTTGTGAGGACGAGGAGTCCCCGCAAGAAAAAATCCAGACGGAGTTGTGGCAGCAGGGATGAGAGCAGAGCCACTTCTTCCTCCGAGAGAGACAGCCGCGCGAGCCACCAGCGCAGCCCTTCTTCCTCGAGGAGAAGAACGACAGAGCCTCCTGTAACATCTGGGAGGCCTAAGTCTCAACCGGACACAGGTCAGCAGTTACCTCATTAAACATCCACAATGAAGATCATCTCCCTGAACGTGCGTTCTCTTGGTTCCTCTTTTAAGCAATCGGTTTTGTCATCGTTCATTGCCCTGTACAGGCCGGACATTTTTTTACTGCAAGAAGTGAAACTTGCCATCTCACATCAGTGCTACGATCTTCCAGGCCTTCGCAGTCAATACACCAATGGACAGTTTTTCATAAACTCTTCTTCTCCAAATGGGAAAGGGGTTTCTAAACTCTTCTTCTCCACTATCATCTTCAACCCTCCATTCTGGTTTCGAACTGTGTGTATGACTGCGAGTGCAGGGTAATCTCTTTGGACATTTCAACATCTGGTGTCAATTTCTGATTGCTTAATGTCTATGCACCGTGTAGATCAGCAGAGAAACCAATGTTTTTTAGTGACTTAAACAATTTTTTGTGTTCGTCTTTGCCTGTGGTGAATGCTGGTGATTTGAACTGCCATCCAGATGACAACAACATCTTTTCGTTTGGTCATGTGTATCGTTTGTGCCAGCAAAATGCATTGTTCGACTTATGGATACACCATGCACAAAGTACTCAGCTTGGGTCTACTTTCCATCAAGGGCCCACTATTTCATCAAGATTAGACTTTTTTCTCGTTGACAATGCATTTGCTGGTAAAATGGACGTAATTCCATGTTCATTCTCCGACCACAGTGCCATCATGTAGTCATGGGATCCTCCATTTCTAGCATCATCTACAGGCTCTGCAGTCCATCGCAATTGGTTTCTGAATGTTTCTCTGCTCGACGATGAGGAATACAAGAAAATGTTTGTTCAGTTCGTCGAAAAACATCTTCATAATGTGCCTCTTACGCTTGCTTCATGGTTAGAACTAAAAACCAAGATCAAACGCTTCTTTCGGAAGATTGGGTTAGATGCTGCTCGTCGTCGACGTCGTCATCTCCTCATGTTACAGGAGATCCTCTGGCTCCTCCAAGTATCCACCCCAAAGGAGGAGTTCGAGATGGAGATTCGTCAGGTGAAGAGCGAGATCAACGCTCTAATGATCCGGAAGGCGGCTGGCGCAGCGCTCAGAGCCAAACTTTCCTGGGCGACTGACGTCAAGAATTTATCATCAGCAGCGTTCGCCGAGGAGAGACGACGTGCCAACAAAAACGATGTCATCGATTGGTGGTGGAAAATAGGGAAGTGAATTCTGACCACGACATCTTGTCAGCCTTTCATGCCCATTTTTCATCCTTTTTCGACAACCCAATCATTCCATCAAACGAAACGAAGCAATGGATGGAGGAGCTAAGACCTTTTTCTGAGGATGCTGACCTGTCCATCTCTCGTCCCTTTACCGAAGACGAAGTCAAGAAGTTCCTGTCAGCGGACGGCCGTCATCAGCCCAACCCGGGTATGGATGGCATACGATACACATTCTACAACGCGACATGGAATCTTCTTGGGCCTTTCCTGGTGCAAGTGTTTAATTCGATTATTGAAGACCCGTCTTCCATCACATCGGACTTCACCGTGGGGAATATCATCCTACTCCCCAAAGTACCAAATCCAGAGCTTGTTACCCAGTGGAGGCCAATAACCCTTCTCAACACCGACTACAAGGTCTTCACTGGTGTATTTGAACAATGACTTAAAGTTTTTGCCGAAGATTTCATTAATCCCGGACAATCCTGCTCCATTCCATCACGCAGGATGTCCGATAATCTAATTACGATTCGGTGTGTGATGGAAGAAGCGTATGCTCGTCATCAAACACTTGCTGTTTTAAGCCTTGACCAGGAAAAGGCTTTCGACAAAGTGAACCAGGAGTTTCTCTTTGAATTGTTTCGACACCTTCGTCTTCGGAATTTTGCCACGATTATTTCCGCACTGTATGTTTCGGCCGCATCATGTGTGGCGATTAATGGTTCCGTATCTACCACCTTTAATTTGTGTAAAGGTGTCAGGCAGGGGTGCCCTCTTTCCCCCCTGCTACACATCTTTTATTTGGAACCATTATTGCAATACTTAAATCGCCACCAAGATGTTCGAGGATACGATCTGCCATCTGCATCCATTAACATCAGGACTTTGGCTTATGCAGATGACGTAGTGCTATTTGCGTCCGACTCTTACTCCTTGAGCATCTTTAAAGAAATCTTTGACCGCTTTAGTACTTCGACGGGGAATTCCATCAACTTCGTCAAGTATAAAGGTATTGCTATTGGGAACTGGACTGTGGACGATCTCAAAGCTTTCCCAATAACATGGTGCGACCGAATTACAGGGACCGACCATGGACTCCTCGTGGCAACAAGTGGTTAAGAAGTGCATCTCTCGCCTTGATAAAAACCTCCGTTTTCCAACATTGATGTTTGTCAAGGTGAGATTCATCAAAATTCATGTGCTTCCAGTTTTAACATCCAAGTGCCTATTCACCTTGCCTCCGCATAATCTCCTCATGAGACTCCGTGGGGCAATTGTGAACTGTGTTTGGGGGATGTCTGTTCAGCAACGTCTTCCACTAAGAGCAGCGTTCCTCTTTATTCCCTTAGAGAGAGGGGGATTGGGTTTACCCGATATTAAACGATACCTCATTGCGGCCAGGCTGGCTGCCTTGATTCGGGTATTCCTTAGCCCTCCCCCTTTATGGGTGAACTTCTTTTTCTTACATCTAAGGTGTTTCTTCAAGGTGAATAGGCTTCCGTTATCTCCCTTGTTGCCAGTAGTAACGTATCAAGACCAACCAGACATTTACTAAGCCTTCAACCTGGACTCTGTATTGGTATTACCGATGCTACGCCGTATGGACACTCAGCAATGGGGAATGCTTCGGCTTGCATGGTTCTTTCAGCAGACTGACCCTGGTGAATCCACTGATATCGTTCGGCTTCTTCCCGATCGCCCGTGGGCAGCAGTCATGAAGCTTTTAAAATCATTTGCTTTTGAGAAAACATTGTTTAATTACCAATAGCAGCTGCTGCACCATGTGTTTTATTCCCTTCAACGTCAGTGGAAGGTGGTCAGGTCTGCTGGATGCTCCGTGTGCGGCGTAGCCGAGACCATTAGCCATATATTTTACGAGTGCCCGTTTGCCAAGTCGATCTGGGATCGTTTGAGGCAGCATTATGAGCTGGTACAATTCTCATATCAGTCCGTGCGCTTCCACTTAAACGATTCTGCTGGCGAGGTATTAAAACCGGACCTAGCCATCGCGATCGCCTTCATAAATAAAGAACTCTGGCTGGTCCGTTGGAGTCGATCGCAGGGACAGCCTCCATCACTCTCGACCGTATGGAGGAAAGTGGCTGCTCAGCTTCGATCCTTTCTCATCCTCGAATGGTCACGGGTAAGTTCGTTTACGTTCAAGAAACGCTACACAACATCCAAGTGTTTATGTGAGGTCATCGGAGGAGACCAGACCTTCCTTTTTACCTTTCCGATGGCTTTCTGATATCTCGCCAGTGGTGAACGGGCCCCGTTTTTGAGGCGTTTGGATGAGACACGCAGCCCCATATGGGCTGCCTGCCACTTACTGCATGTGCGCCTGGACGCCTAGATTTTAAGACCTCTTGATTAGGCGTTCGCTGAGGCAACACCATCAGCCTAAGCTCCAACAGCAGACGAATGGATGAGCAGGACGAATGACCATGCCTGGATTCCACCACCTAAAGAATATTTGGATGGAAGAACTTCTCATCAGCGCTCAACTTCGCATTGGAGCAATTCTGATAGGCAGACCCGTAAGTTCCGACCGAGGACTGAAAATTACGAGTTATCATATGTAAGACTCCAGGAAGAAGTAGCACGGGAGGAAGATGGTTCAAACACAGCGTCGTGCTCTCAGACTGTTATCAAGGCAAGTGATAATAACTCAGAATTTTGGATAAACGACTTTGTGCCTTCTATTAATAGTGCATAAGACGAAATACGGGACGAATCCGACCTAGGACTTAGCGGAACTTTTGCCGGCTCCACGCATGTTCAAAGTGATTGTCAACCCCAGCCCAATTTAAAAAGAGTGAAGGACGAATGCTCGCCGTTCCCGACGAGAACAGTTGATGACGAGAACGCCCCGCCCTTGGCTGCGCTTCCGAAATCACTACGGGATGATTCACCCGGCACCAGCGTGTTGGACAGCGACAAGGATACTTCGTCGGCCGACGACCCGACCGAATCAGCTGCCACCGCCTCCGCCGACTTCTGCATAACGTCGCCAACTAAGGTCGATCACGAGGTCCGACGAGAGGCCGAGCTAGCTTCTGGACGGCGTGCTAATACCCAGGAGAACTGCCCAAACTTCACGAATGGCCCGTCATCTGCAAGCGCGCTCCGCGAAGAGATCTCTCGCTGTGAGTCGCGTTTGGCTGCGTTGTCTCTTTACGAGGGTAACGTGAAGCTTTGTTTAATTTCTAGACTAGACTTTAATGAAGGAACTAGAAATTAAGTGCTCCGTTACAAGCTCCTTATTTGCTCATTCTTTCCTGCCATGTTAAAAACTGTTCAAATCTTTCTGACGTATTGCAAGTTACCGATTACTATGCTAATATTTGTTTCATAATATTTATCTTAGGAAACTCAACGGTAGCCACTCCGTCAAACCCCGAGGAGTCACCGCCTTCCTACGTAGCGGTGAATCGCGGCACCTACGCCCGCCCTCATTTCATCACCCATCAATTTGCAGATCGAGGCCAGGTTCCCGATTAGGACCGGAGTTGAATTGGAGCACATGAAGAATATGCTGTATTCTCTTCGATTGATGAATTTTTAATATATAAACAAGTTTATCTGCTTGTAATCACTTTACGATTTATTAAATTTAAATGAAATACAAACATCCGTATTCCTCCTCCTTTCTCTTTCACGTTTCTTGCAATACCCACATTTAATAAGGAAAAAAGTCGTGAAAGAAGGCAATAGTTTTGTCGATTTATGAGATAATTTGTGAGGAGAGTCATCCAATGAAAACATATCCCATCAGTATTTAGTTCTTTTAAGAGGAGCCTAACTGGAACAGAATCAAAAGCTTTGGGTAGGTCGGTGTTGACAATATCTAGCTCTTTGTTCTCTTTAAGGGCTTCAAAAGTTTTCCAGTAAATTTTATAAAGGAGGTATAGTATTGAGGATTCCTTTAAATTAAAGGGCTACCACCATATTGATTTAAAGGAATTATGGTCCAAAGAAAGGTAACTAAGGTCGAAAAAATAACTTTCTCGGCAATTTTGGCAGAAGTAAGTAAGATGGAAATGGGCCGATAATTCTCAATTTCTAAAATATCTATCTCCCTTGGGTTTTATTAATATCTTCTTGAAGAGAATAGGAAATGTTTGACAGCAACGATGGTTTGCAGCATCTAACTAAAATAACAGACCTACATGTCCACAATTCCTAATAACGACATTAGCAAGGAGACCGTCACGCTTATTATTTTTCAATTTCATTTTTTTGATAATTTCTTGAAGATAGTATGTGGAAATCACTGGAGTCTCTATAAATTTTATCTTCCTAGAGATATTATCGTGGGAAATATTTGGCAACGGCATGTTTATAGGGTTGTCGATGAGTTCCAAGAACTGTTGGCATTTAGTGTCGGAGAAGATTTCTGCTTTTTTATGATGAGTAGAGCTGAGTAGTTTACAAAGATCAAATTTATTACCAGAGTCCCTGAACAATGCTCTTTTAGCGTTTCTGACTTCATTTCGGAATAGTTTATTGGCAGACTTCAGTTGCGCACGAGTATCATGGTTTGGCCATTTTACGAATTTAATGTAGTTATTCTCTTTATTTTTCCAAAGTTTTAGTACAGAGCTGTTCCACCATTTTTTATGCAAGCCTGAGTGCAAGCCTTCTTTTCGAGTAAGCCACTAGCTTCAGCGCTTTGCTGATGTTTTCTTGAAACAAATTAAATTTGGTGGAATGATGGAGCTCCCTAAGACCTAACTTGTCGGTTTATTACCATACTGGTCTTAGACGAGCTCCGATGTATTATACCTAACTAATAAATAAATAAATAAATATCACAAGCAAACATAAAAGGTTTCCAATCTAACAGGGTAAGATTGTTTCGAAAAACGTTCCAGTTAATTTGATTGAATGAAAACGATCTATGAGGAGGTTCGCAGGGGCATTTTCGTGGGAAGCGGACAGTAGATAAACTTTTTGTAATTTTGTCTTACATTTTAAAGCAAAGTGGTCGTAACCAGGAAGAGCATGTTTTTCGACATTAACTTGATTCCACGACTTAGGCAGGAAGATCTGATCCAAAGTTGTTGAGGAGGTGGCAGTAAAACGAGTGGGAAAATTGATGATGGATTTCATAGCTAACCAATCACAGTTGTGGAGAATTAGTTTACATCCTGGAGAAATTCTGGAGAAATCTAAATTGAAGTCGCCAAAGAAGATGTTTAGTTGATCATGTTTGAGTTCTTGTATGTTCTCAATAACGTATTCAATGGGAATATAATTAGGTCGATAAATTTCACTCATTATCTCCAGTTACTGATCATTTTTAAAGATTTTCACGAAATTGTTAAATACTAAGAATTCTCTTTTCTAAGAAAAGCCTGAATAACAGGAATTCTATGCATTGAATTCTATATGCATTACACAAACTTTGCCTTGCATAAAAGATGACCAGGATTTTTACATGAGAAAAACATTCTAAGACGCAGAAAGATAAAAACACACCTGTGAAAGGTCAGTGGTGAACCTTTAATCTATCTATTACTACAATTTAAAGCTGGACAAGAAATCTGCATCAATGGGAATATAATTAGGTCGATATACAGCAAGTTTTAATTCAACTCTTTGACATTCTATCAGAATAAATTAAAGTCCATTATTAGAGCCTTTAGGAAGGATGGAAGAGTTCCATTTGTTATCAACTAATATAGCAACGCTGCCATCTCGAGAGGATAAATTCGAGCGAAGAATTGAATATTGATTGCATTGAAGAAGGGAAGAATCATAGTTGTCGGAGAGCACGTTTGTCACGGAATTTGGCTGATGGAAATTCCTCCGACATTTGTTGTCGTCACAGCACGCGCTGCATCTACTCACGTCAACACCCAAGTGGAGAGTGGATGGGAGTCACGATCTGCATAATGACCAACGATAGAGGAGGAACAAGAAAGAAGATGCGCAGAATGGAAAAAGCGGCGATCCGCGGGAAAACGAAAGGACAAAAAGAACGTGGAGCCAAAAGGAGAAGGATGCTAAAGAAAAAGGCTGGCGTAAAGCAAACGGAGGGAAAGCAAGGAAACCTCCCGAGGTTATGACTATTATGAACAAGAACTCAGAGAATATTAACGAGCGAGGATTCGCTTCGACAAGCGGAGAGTTCGGCAGGCAAGCTTCCATTGTCTCACGAGAGGAAAGCAATGCGTCGTCAAGTATACAGGGTGAATACAAAAGTCTGAACCCCCCTTTTATTTTTTGAACCGAAGCAGATATGTCAATTTTGATGAATCCAATGAATAGAAAGTTGTGGGTGGCCTATCCCATGGTGTACTTTTCATCTTCCCAAATATGCAAATTAGGACACATTCAAAATTTATCTCAAAAACCATAAGGGATAGAGAAAAAAACCCAAATGCAAACTTGTTCAGCATAAAAAAACAAACAAAACCAAAAAAAAAATCATCCAAATCGGACCAACCAATCACCCACAATCACGTCACACTGCACAAGGAAAACTGAATGTTGATATTTCCACCATGTAAAGCATGCAAAGCATTTTTTGTTT
This sequence comes from Rhysida immarginata, assembly GCA_023313115.1. Taxonomy (NCBI): domain Eukaryota; kingdom Metazoa; phylum Arthropoda; class Chilopoda; order Scolopendromorpha; family Scolopendridae; genus Rhysida; species Rhysida immarginata. The sequence continues at coordinate 28,226 of JAHWFO010030118.1, forward strand.
TGTTTGTTTTTTAATGCTGAACAAGTTTGCAATTGGGTTTTTCCCCTATCCCTTACGGTTTTTGAGATAAATTTTGAATGTGTCCTAATTTGCATATTTGGGATGATGAAAAGTGCACCATGGGATAGGCCACCCACAACTTCCTATTCAATGGATTCATCAAAATTGACATATCTGCTTCGGTTCAAAAAATAAAAGGGGGGTTCAGACTTTTGTATTCACCTTGTATTACGCCGAGCGGTATCTCAGCCACGAGAAGATAAATCACCGGGTGATATTAACGCTATTCAGCCTGACTTGAAGGTGAGTGAACTCTCGCTGTGTGACTCATACGCTTCACGGACCGTGCTACGCTACTGCCACGTCGAACTGTTCAAAATTTAATAATTTGTTGGCAGCTAGCTTGAATGTTATTTTTGAGCGGAGCTTTTACCGCCGTGTGTCCAACGAAGTGAGGGCTACCAGGATATTTAAAAGAGAACAGATAAGTGGACTGTGGCCTTTCGGCATGCAAGCCTATCTCTCGTACTCGTGCGAGAGCAATGGCTTTATCAATGACTTCGTACTCGTGCGAGAGCACGTTTGATCCAGCTCAGACGTTTTCCTTTATCTCAATTAGTGACTTCCCACTTTGACTCACGTTTAAGACAGGAGAAGCGGGCGAGACGGCTGATATAGACATATTAATAATTTAAGTATTCCGCAATTTTGCCGATAAACACATTGCCCATATCGCTTAAGTTCGCTTCGGCCTATCACCCTCAAACTGATGGGCAGTTGGAGCAGACTAATCAAAACATGATATAGGTTCTCCGCCACTATTTAAATTTGGATCGAAACGACTGGGACGTATATTTAGCTATCATCGAAATAGATGTCAACAGCTTCGTTTCCGAAACCACTTAGTTTTCTCCATTCTACCTCGACCAAAGATGGAATATAGTCATCCCCCCTCAATTAACAGGTTTGCCGAGAAGAGGCAGTCACTTCCGGAATTTTTAAACCATCAGTTCAAGTTTCTGCAGATAGCTAGAAGAAGAATTAACAAGGCCAACGCAAAATATATTAAAAGCTATAACAGAAGACATACCAGATTCCAACTCAAGTGGGGGAGAGAGTACTGGTAAAAGCGTCCCGTTTGTTGCCAAAAAGAAGACTGGGGAAAAAGCTCTTTCCTAGATACGTTGGTCCCTTTAGAATTAAGCACATCATCAACAAGTTTTCGGTGCAACTGGAAATTCCGGTTAAATGAAAGTGCCGCAGTAAAATCTTTCACTGCTCCTTCTTGACGAGGTATAGTTAACCAAAGAAAAACAAAACCAAGGCCCCGGGCCCTATTAAAGACCCAAAATACAAGTACGTCTATAAGGTAGAGTCCCTTTTGGATGTTAAAGGGAAGAAGCCGCAACGTAAGTTTCTTGAAAGTGGGTGGGCTACGACGCACTGCCATGGGAACCTGAAGCAAACTTACATCGGTGCCCAAAACTCATAGAAATGTTTTTCAAAGAAAGAAGAGGGCCTGTTTCATCCATACATGTGGGTAGTGAGTTAAACATTAAACAAGCCCGGAGGAACTATTGTAGGGAGAGCAGCAGGTCGAACTCGACGGGTTACAAGAAGAAGCAGCTCATGAATATCAACTCACAGGCTTCGCTGTGTTCAAAGCCCGTGAGTGTGTCACGGAATTTGGCTGATGGAAATTCCTCCGACATTCGTTGTCGTCACAGCACGCGCTGCATCTACTCACGTCATCACCCAAGTGGAGAGTGGATGCAACGTCACGATCTGCGTAATGACCAACGAGAGAGGAGGACGAAGAAGAAGGAAGATGCGCAGAATGGAAAAAGCGGCGATGCGCGGGAAAACGAAAGGACAAAAAGAACGTAGAGCCGAAAGGAGAAGGATGCTAAAGAAAAAGGCTGGCGTAAAGCGAAGGGAGGGAAAGCAAGGAAACCTCCCGAGGTTATGATTATTATGAATAAGAATTCAGAGAATATTAACGAAGGAGGATTCGCTTCTACTAGCGAAGAGTTCGGCAGGCAAGCTTCCATCGTCTCACGAGAGGAAAGCAGTGTGTCATCGAGTATATCACGCCGAGCGGTATCTCAGCCACGAGAATATAAATCACCGGGTGATATTAAGGCTACTCAGCCTGACTTGAAGGTGAGTGAACTCTCACTGTGTGACTCATACGCCTCAGGGACCGAGCTACGCTACTGCCACGTCGGACCCCGATGATCATGTGACTTTTGAGTGCCCTGGCCTGTCTCTCGTTGGCCTCTCAGTGGAATATCTACTAGTGAAGACCGCATTTTATGACTGAACATCTTGGCATCATACTGTGATTTGTGACCCGCTTGCCGTGGAAGTATTTACCACCGTGGACCATCAGCGTTTGTGATGTGTCTTTGTTTTATCCAATGTTCTTGAAGTGGTGGTGTGTCAGCGAGTGTTTCTCAAGATTTTTCTTACAAGTGTTCCAAGTGTGTTATCAACATTCCTTGTGTTGTGTACTACTACTTTGATTAGGAAAGATACCTGCCTTCATTACTTTTAGTTTGTTGTTGTTATTGAGTTATTTAGTCTTATCTAAGTTAATATAAGATTATTTGATAATAAAATATTTCTTTTTCCTCATTCAAACGTCCGCTCTGTCATTGTCTCTTCCACTGCGTCCTCTTAAGTATTCATGACAATGTTTCTGTCAAAATACAAAAAATCTGGTCTTGTTTGTTTAATCCATAGCTCGATGTCGTCGATTTTATTTGACCAAGGTCGCACGTTAGCATAGCTAAGTACGAGAGAGTCAATAATGTTGTCGGAAAGGGAAAAGGAAGAGAGGTTGTGAAATTTCGAAGGCTTCGCATAAGTGTGACTATGGTAGGCATCTTCTACCAATTGGGAATTTATATCCTTGAATTCTCGTATCCATAGACCCGCTGGCCACTTAGTATCTTTTCATAACCGAAGCAGATATGTCAATTTTGATGAATACATTGAATAGGAAGTTGTGGGTGACCTATCCCATGGTACACTTTTCATCATCCCAAATATGCAAATCCTATCTTCCAAACCGTAACAGATGCACGAAAAATTCCAGTTGAAGATTTGTTCAGCATGGAATTCCGAACAAAACGGAAAAAAATTTCCAAAAACCCTATGCATTTCTCAAAGATATTTGAATGTTCGACATACAAATCAAGAAATTACCAAAAATTACCATAACAACATTCACTTTTATGAGGAAAAGCAAATAAAAGGCATGTGTTAGCATACAGAAAACAGAACAATTCCAGGATGGCAAGCTACACTGTTCCTGAAATGGTCAACATGATCTGCTTTGGATAGGCAAGATGAAACTTACATGCTACAATTAGGTTTTATCATGACAGATTCCCTAACGAACGCCATCCATCTCGTCGTTCAATGCGTCGCATTGTTCAAAGATTCGAGAATACAGGCAGTATGAATGTTCGTCAAGGTCGACCGAGGACACAAGGCAACGAGGAAAAAACAACAGTAATTGCTGCAAATCTTCACATAGCAATAGCTGCAGATATTGGATGCCATTGCAGAACTGTACTCAACATCCTACACATACATGCTTTCCATTCATCCCACTTTCATTGCGACCAGGAGTTATTGCCATTGGATTACATTGCTAGGTCCACCTTTTTCAACTGGTTTCTTACCTGCCTGGATGATAATCCGAACTTTGCAGATGAGGTGTTGTGGTCAGACGAGGTAGTTTTCCCGGGATGGAGTTGTCAACAGGCACAACAGTCGTCGCTGGGCAGAAGAAAACCCTCGATGTCTGCAAGAAGCAACACATCAAGTGAACTGGAGAACAAATATGTGGTGTGGGCTGTTTAATGGTTTCATAGTAGGGTCATACTTTTTTTGACGGAACACTGACAGCAGAATGCTACAGGGTTGAAATTCTCAACATTACAGTCTCAGATTTCATTGATGATTTGTCATTGGCCTCCTAAATGGATACCATTTGTGCATAACATACGAACACATACAGTCGAGGAAAAAATTATGGAAACCTTTCAATTTCACAGGAAGTTGCTGAGAAAACTTTTATTTTTCGGAAATAAAAAAAATTAACAAAATAAATTTATATCACAGCAAATTAAGCCTTTTGCTTTCTAGCATTAAAATTCAAAACAATTTGTGGTGCATTTTTGGAACAATTTTACTTATAACAAAGCCATCTCTGACTAGCTGGCAACATATATGGAAACCTTTTTTTAAATTAACGTTATCTATATGATGGTCTTCAATTCTTCAATTCTGATTGATGCCCACGTATTCCGTATGATGGTCTTCAATTCTTCCATAGTTTTTGGATGTGCTGCAGACACTTATTTTTTCATGAACCCCCAAAGATTTTCGATGGGGTTCAAGTCAGGTGAATTACCTGGCCAATCCAGAACCTGTATTTGTTGTTCACGGAACCACTGCTGTGTTAATTTAGAGGTATGCGCTGGTGCTAGATCTTGCTGGAAGCAAAAGTCATCCTCTGGAAATAGTTTTCTGGTAGAGACAGAGAGATGTTCAGTCAGTATCTCGATGTATTTTGCTGAATTGACGGATCCTTTAATGAAACACAGACTCCCCACACCTGCAGCACTCATGCAACCCCATACCATCACTTTCTGGGTATGCTTCACTGTCCTTTGTATGTACTGTGGAAGATACTTTTCTTTTCTTCTTAGCCAAACTCGTTGTTTCTTTGAACTAATCAGTTCAAAAGTTGATTCGTCTGAAAATAACACTTGCTTCCATGCAGCTGGCATCCACTGCTTGTGATATTTCACTCAGTCCATTCTTTTTTTCTTCTGCTTGTTGTTAAGCAATGGCTTTGTTGCTGACAAGCTGCTGTGGATGTTCATTTTCCGTAATCGGTTTCGTATAGTTCTCGCAGAAATCTTCTTTCCTATTGACTGTGACCACTCATGCGCCAGCAACGACGAAGGTACATCGTATCGTTGTCGTCTAATTCGGTCTAAAATTCTGTCTTCACGAACAGTTGTCATTGGTTTCCTTCCTGTCCTTTTGCGTGGATGTGTTTCGCCAGTTTCCCTGAAGCGTTTCAGTATTTTACTTATAGTCCCTTTGGAGATGTTCAGAATGGACACAATCTTGTTGTATGACTTTCCTGCCGAATGTAGATGAATTATGCTTTCACGAATGGAATCGGAAAGTTGCTTGGTTGGTGGCATTTTGACAGTGATGTTAATATCATCTACTCTTTCCGTGTCTAAACTTAATCTTTAATTTTCTAATTTTTTATGTAAATTAAGCACTGGTTGTTCAATGGAATGTTCTAAAACGTGTAGGGGGTAACACACAGAATAAACAGTTGAAACCATGTACACATTTAAGGTTTCCATATATACTGCCAGCCACTTCAGGGATGTCTTTTATCACGTTAATCATTTAAAGACAATAAAATTAATTTAGATGGTGTTCACTGTTAATCTTTGTAAATTAAATGCTGCTAATTTATTTTATACTTTTTTAGTGTTGTTTTCTTTACCCATTTCCCCCCAAAAAATTTGTTTAGAGACAACATGCTTCGAAATTGAAAGGTTTCCATAATTTTTTCCTCGACTGTAGATACTCCATCTGTGCATGCTTCTGTTCCATGTTCGTGGAGCAACAATACATAGATGAAGATCTCAAATTGAGCTTTATTGCTGCCTGCTTAGCCCAAGGCATTGCCATTGATGACAGATGCTGGATGGACTGCATCAGAAAAGCCTGTGAAGTTTACCGAGCTCATCATGTCGGAAGCTTTTTGCCATCATATGTGCATTCACAATGCCCAAAAATTCTGGAAAGAGTTCAAGCCTATGTGTATGAGGAATTTGAGCAAAATAGTGATACTACAATATTAGTTCTTATGAGCTAGCCCTGCCACTTCCTGCTCACACCCTTTCAGTTAATTCTCTCGGAGAACAAAGTGAAAGCTACGAACCTTTAGATAGAATGGCGAATCAGTAACAAAGAACAATCGTTGACAGAATTCTCACATCAATCGAGAATATGTCAAATAGCCATCTTTTCTTCCTATCAAATGCAGCAAGAACTTATTGAGAACATGTCAAATGACAGTCTCTTATTCCTACCAAATGCAGCAAAATCGATCATGCTACAAGAACTTATTGCACGCCCAGTTCTCGATGTATTCCATGTGCATTTATCCGGATCGCAGCAACCTGATGCTGGGTAGCAGAACAATCCACTGGCAATTCAAATTGCCAATTTCAACCCATTCAAACTTTGTCGCAGACATCAAAAGAGATTCTGCTTTGGCATAAAAAAAATCCCAAGACATGTTCGATTATTATTGGAATTGAGGTACTTCTCATAACGAGACACACGTTTTTCAATAAACTCGTAAGTAGTGACGTCAGTTTCTGGCCCGTTGCCTAGCGATTCCAAACATTAGGATTCATTTCGCTTTGCTTTTTAAACCTAATGTTTGGAATCACTCTTTTAGGCAATGGGCCAGGAACTGAAGTCACTATTTACTAGCTCATGCCGATGTTACACTCGTCTACTGCCAATGACTGAAGCTGATTGCGATTGCACACTTTCCAAAAGAAGAGACGTGGAATGTTATCTATAGGGATTGTGTTAATTTATGACAATGCTCGGCCTCATGCAGCTGCAACAACACAACAAGAATTGCAACTTTTCAAGTGGAACATTTTTGACCATCCCCTTACAGTCCCGACTTGGCACTTAATGATTTTCACCATTTCCCTAAAGTGAAGGGGTTTCCTGAGGGAACACACTTCCAACATGATGAAGCAGTAAATTCATGGCTTCAGTCATTGGCCACAGCAGAGTATAACATCGGCATTGAAAAACTTGCTCTCGTTATGACAAGTGCCTCAATAACAATGGCGATTATGTAGAAAAGTAGTATTACGTTTACTATTGTTGTAAATAGAGTTTCGTTTTGATATATTTTGTGTTTTATGTTGACATACACCCAATCGTTCTTTACTTTCTGGACGACCCTCGTACTTACTCCGACCCTCGACCTTGCTTCAAACAATAAACATCCTTCGATCAGTGATCTTCTTACTCCAGCACCTATCTAATTGCTGTTACATCTAGTAGGAGTGCCATTTTTCTGTTGTTATCTCCGAATTGTTGCTCTAGCTATTAATGGCAGCAGGAATTTGTTTACCCAATAAAAAGGTCGAGAGTTAATACCAGAAGAAGATGCTGCATTGCACAAAAAGGAGTTGCATTGTGGACAAAACAAGAAAACATAGAAGCAGATAATCATGGACAACAATGAACAATAGTCGCATTCACGATCTCCTAACTTTTCTCACTTTTCTCGCTCATCTTGTTTAAATCACTTTCAGTGACGTCATTTGAGGAAAGCAAAGTCTCAAAAGTGACTTTTCTGAAAGCGAGTTAGTACCCACTTTCCCCTCTGCTTTTGTTAATTTTCTGGCTTTATAGCTACTAACTTCCAGTTTAGTAGTAGCCATATTGAATCATCGCTTCGCTTGTTTTGGTGATTGCCCACCGATAAAACTTGTAATTTAACGGCGCACGTAACGTATTTAACGTTGTAAATTTTGTTAGTTATAAATTAAGGAATAATATAACCATGGAGAATAATAAAAAACAGTTTCTAAAATCAATATATCACTAACCATTTTTCAAACAATTTCAATATGTTCAACAGGTCTATTTATGGCCGACGCAGTTTTAGATGCAAAAGTAACAAAAGCAGCAAACGTAAAGGATGTGAATGCGACTAATGTAGTTTCTTTAGAGGGAAAGAGTGGCTGCTTTGAAATCCACATGAGATTAGAAGCCATGAGGAAAACATGATTAACAACATCGTGCTTTTTCAACATAAAGAATGGGCAACCACATGTCAATTGCCATACTATTGCCCACGGCCTACGAGAGTTTACCATCTCGTAGGCCGTGCTATTGCCACCCAAAGGCCTCCTGGGTAAAGCGTGCTGCCATAGCCTAGCATGGATATTAGCTAACTTCTAATAATCATGGCCATAGTATTAGAGTAGAAGTACGTTCACTCTGCAGTTCAGCGGTTGCCCCGTGCGATAGCGTTAGCATCTTTAGGTGGGCAACAGGTTCATAGACACAATACTGATTATTATTAAAAATGCGATTCTTTTAAAAGGAAAAAAACTCTGATCCGGAGTAAATTAAGTGAAAAATATTCTAAACCCCTTTATTTATTTTTTTAAAAATTTATTACATATTTTTTTATTTTTATTTATTATTTTTTTGAAGGAAGAATAAGTACAATTGATGAATGAAATAAAATAATTTACAATTTTTATAATTAAGTGAAAAAAATTCTAAACTCCTTTATTGTTTTTTTTTATGTATTGTATATACTTCTTTTATTTTTGTTTATTATTTTTTTGAATGAAGTAAATGAACAATTGATGAATGCAATAAAATAATTTACAATTTGTATATTAGGTTACAATAATACATTAAGCTTTTCAATATAAGATATTACAGAATTTTTTTTTTATAAATAAACATAACTTTCAAAATAAAAGAGATATTTAGATTATACAACCAATATACTAAAATTACAATAATGCATTAAATTTTTTTTCCCAATTTAAAAAAAATAAAGAAATTTTTTATTAATAAATTTAACTTTAAAAAACAAAAATGATATTTAGATAATACCATTATACATAATTTAGCTGAATACAGAGTTTAAAGTATCTTCTCATGAGCAAATTAATGTAATTTTAAGCTGAAAAAAATATAATATTTGCACTCTTGCATCCATCTCATTAAAAATGTAAAAAAAGAAAAATAAAAAAAATCCAAACAGCTTCTACACAAAAAAATACCTGAATCTAAAATTTATATCAAGAAACATGCATATCCAAATATTTAAAAAAAATACTTAAAATATTGTGCAATTACAACTCTTTTCTTTTAAGTACAGAATTTCCATACTTAATCGTATTGTAATCAATAATAAATTTAATATAAAGTAATGTAAATAAAATACAAAAAAATCTACGAGTCAGTTTGAATCTTCAGCCTAAAACTGCCAGTCAAATTTTAGATTCTTTTTGACTTCCAGCATTCGAAGTCTCTATAATTAATTAGAAATATAAAAAAGACAGCATGTGACAAATAAGTGAAATTAAAATGTGGTGAGAAGGATATGGCCAGTCGTATTCAAAATTTAAAATTAAATTTTGACTCGCTGGTCAAAAAATCACGAGTCAATTTTTAGCAAAAATAGCCATTTGAAGCGTAAATTGCGAGTAAGCGCAAACCTTGAAATAGGAAAGATTATTTTTAGTAGCTGTTGATAAAATTTTTTTTATTTATTATATACATGTTATATATTAATGTTCAGACTTGAGTGAATATGGCACGATCCTGGCAAAATGGTGCCCTCAAATACGCCATGAATTATTTCTGAACCATCGAAAATTAAAATTCAAAATTATTCATATATCACAAATATCCGTTTATTTAAATGATGCCAATAAATTAACCATATGTTTGAGCTTACATTATACATAACTTTCTAAAAAAATCTCCACTCTTATCCACAGCGAAAAATGAAATGTTCGAGATGGATCAGTTTTCCTCATAGGACTCCATTATGGGAGCCCGACAACTGGGTGGATGACAATTCGGTGGACGACATTTGGGTGAACGACAGTTCGGTGGACGCGACAATTGGGTGAACGTCAATTCGGTGAACGATGATTCGGTGGACGACGATTCGGTGGACGACGATTCGGTGAACGACGATTCGGTGAACGTCAATTCGGTGGACGACAATTGGGTGGACGCGACAATTCGGTGGACGTCAATTGGGTGGACGCGACAATTCGGTGGACGTCAATTGGGTGGACGCGACAATT
>JAHWFO010030118.1:44424-60883 GCA_023313115.1 Rhysida immarginata
TATGTATATTTTTATTCAAATTTTATGATTCTTAATTCAACTATTACTTATCATAATAGGTCGCCTGTGCATATATATTATGCGGTTAGGTTAGGGCAAGAGGATTGGGGGTGGGGGCAACGGCCTAATTAATGCCATGTTACACATTCAGCTGCCTATTATTGGTATTGGCCCCTTTGAATGAGCATAAGAAATAATTCAAGAGCTAAAATATTTTTAATTGAATAATGGAACTCTGAGCAATGAGAAAAAATAGAAAATGTTACACTTTTTACAAAATCATTTAATAAAGAAATAATCTCGTTTATCTGTAAACTAATAAATAATAAATAAAAGATTCCTCAATATAAAGTGATTTCGAACTAAAATGAATGAAGCAGATTGTTTTGTAATTGCATTAAAGATGTGTCAATTATAGATGAACAACGAGTTAAATATCTAAAATTCTTTGGTGATTTAAAAATCTCGATCGAATTTGCATTTCCACTGAATTGTCATCCACCCAATTGACGTCCACCGAATTGTCGCGTCCACCTAATTGACGTCCACCGAATTGTCGCGTCCACCCAATTGACGTTCACCCAATTGTCGCGTCCACCCAATCGACGTCACCCAATCGACGTCCACCCAATTGTCGTCCACCGAATTGACGTTCACCAAATCGTCGTCCACCGAACCGTCGTTCACCCAATTGTCGCGTCCACCGAATTGACGTTCATCCAATTGTCGCGTCCACCCAATTGTCGTTCACCCAATTGTCGTCCACCCAATTGTCGTAGACCCCTCCATTATAAACTCCGGCGGATATTGCTCCCCTAGAGATTTTACAAGCTACTTCTGTACAAATCGATTATCCGGACCATACTCCTCTATGGCATGCCTGCGTGGGCGACTATCTGTAAAAGCAGATGGAGTGAACTACAGTCATTCCAGAATGTTACCCTGAGGACCATTGCCCAGCTGGACAGAAGGACGGTGAAAAACCAATCCATCCACCTCGATTTAAACATGGCCCATATCGGTAAGTTTATACAGGATCTCCTTTTGATTATGATACAGAAGATGAAGACTCACGACAATAAGCTTGTGAAAGGGATACTGGAGAACTCAATGAATATGAACTGGCATACGAAGTATCGTAAACCGAGGCACGTTCTTGACATCAATTTTGAAGATATTAGCAACGTCTCTTTCCCAGACTACTGGAAGATGTGATAATCTTATTTCTCCTTGTATTTTTTATTTCGTTTGTTTTTTGTTTCTGACAATCGTCAATCTTATTTTCTTTTTTGTATAATATGGAAGACCTCTTGGGTTGGTTAGGCTTCTTGACTACCTCAGTGTATTTCCTTTGGAGTTTATTCTGGTTAGATGAGCTTTGTGAAAGCGCTGCTTTCGTCCCATCTTAACGAATGTACACTTCACTGTTCGATTGTCGATTGTCGCCCCTAGAAAATGCAGTGCTCTCTTCACAAAGGCAACCGGTTTCAGATTTTCAGCACTTTTTTTTCAGTGTTAATTAATATATTGAAAATATAGAAATAATTAAAAATCACTTTTCTTGATTCTTAAATGATTGAAGAATAAATAATAATTGTGGGATTTTATGTAGAGATTATAGTTTTTCCGCAAAAAAAAATCAGAAAATCAAAATCAGCGAAACGCCGCGATCGGAGTGAGCGTACTTCTACTCTAATACTATGCCATAGCCTAAGAATAACCGAATAGTTATTCTTAGACCCGCCGCAAATTCATTTTAGCGCTAGCGAAAAATGAATTTGCAGCGGGCCTAGTGCTCGCTTATTTTTCGCTAGCGCTAAAATGTATTTGCGGGGGGGCCTAGTGCTCGCTCATTTTTCGCTAGTGCAAAAATGAATTTGCGGCGGGCCTTAGGCTATGGTGTTGCTTTCTGCTCCAATCGACAATCGAGCAGCGCAGGGAAAACGTAACCTGGGGAAGTACATTGAACTAGGCAAAAAGCCAGATGAACCTAGTTAAGTCATCCAGAGGATAAGATGAAGTCCTTTCCTATAAGGACGATAGAGTTGATTCTTGATTGACGAGGGGCACGAGGAGCTACAAGATCCAGTATTCGGGAAAGATGGCCTTTAGGATGTCGTCGAAATTGATATCCAGGATGTGTCGAGGCCTGCGATGTCTGAGGAAACTTCTAAAGGTGAGTGGATGCTCCTGAATATATGCAACCAGAGGATTGGGATGGTCCTTAATCTTCAGAAGCAACTTCTTCAGCGATTCCTGGACGTAGTTACCAATTTGAGGTATATGGAAATCTTCAGCAATAGAAATATTTGTTGCGACTCTCCTGTCAAGTTGGGTGATAGTCTTCAGGGTAACGTTTTGGAATGTTTGGAGTTCCTTCCATCTGGATTTGCATATTGTAGCCTGGGCGGGTATGCCATAAAGAAGAATGGCTCGTATAACCAACTTATAAAGAAAAAGTTTGCTATCCATTCCAAGGGTACTGTTTTGCCCCAGAAGAGCAACTGGACTGAACTTTGCCTTCTTAACTTTATTTATCGCATAGGAGACATGGTCACCCCAATTTAGCCTGGCATCTACCATCACTACGAGGTATTTGTAATTTTTTACTCGGGGATTTTCGAAGTTTCTTCGTAATGAACATCGCCTTGCACTTGTCCACGTGTAAGTCGAGCCTCCACTTTGAAAACCATATCTCGCACAGATGTAAGGCCTTTTGTAACCGTGATATGACGTGAGCGGGATTGCAGTCAGTAGTCATGATGGCCACGTCATCAGCGAACAGATATAGCTTGCACTTACAAGGGAATCCCTCGAACATGTATGTCACAGATTTCTACCAAATTGAAATATGTTACTCATCTGAAGCTATTTAGATGCTTGCAAAACAAGAGAGTGCGAAATTGTGTTTCTTTCAAAATAAACTGCGAAAAGGAAAAAATTTCAGCATACGTAGCCATACAAGGACTCCATTGTTAAAGCGGTTAGGCTATGTGGGGTTCCTTGTTAGTAAAAAGTGAACAGTTGCATGAAAAAGTTGAACAGTGCAAGGCCCAGGACAGAGCCCTGGGGAACAACAGCATTAACGTCACAAGGGTTAGATATGGAGCAGCCAACCTTGACACGAAATATCCTGTTTGACAGAAAGGAACTAATCAAGGTAATCAGTTCGTCCGAAACACCACAAGTAATCATCTTGTATATGAGGCCGTTGAGTCAAACCTGATAAAAAGCTTTACGGATATCCAAGAAGACAAGACCACCATACTTAGGACAGTTAAGAGGAATGTTTAGATCTGCAACAAGCCTCCAGATCTGAAGTTGGCAGGAGTGACCTGGGCGAAAGCCAAATTGCTCATAACGAACGATATTATTTTCTACACAGATTTCGTTAAACCTCTTCAGAATGATGCGTTCAAAAACTTTTGATAGCATAGGTAGCAAGCTTATGGGCCTGTAGCTGACAGCAAGAGCAGGGTTTTTACCAGGCTTTGGTATGGTAACTATGACGGACTCTTTCCACTGGTCGGGGAAGTAACCAAGTTTCCACCAGTCATTCATGACTTTGGTAATGATCGAGACAATATTAGAAGACAAGTTCTTAAGAGCACTGTTAGTGATTGAATCAATACCTGCTGCTTTCTTGGTTTTAAGTCGTTTGATGACGTCGAAGATTTCTTGGCACTAATGACTTCCTCAGGAGTAGGAACACGATGAATGCACTGGTAAGTGATACACCCATTGTTAACTAGCTGAGTGTTTTGGAGGCTGTTCAAGTTTGTCTCACCAGGCGTGGTAAATTGATTTTTCAGGGAATCGGCGATCAGTTGAGACTTTTATCCGTCACTGGTGACAACGTTCCACTGCTTGTAAGCAGAGGCGGCAATTGGATGTTAACGCCCTCACAGTACCCCAAAGCGAGTTGTCCTGGACACACAAAGTCTTCAGTTTTTCGCTCCACCTTTGTGTTCTTAGAACTTTAACCTCATCCTGGGCCTTGTGAGAAAGCTTGTTGTAATCAGTCTTGAAAAAGGGTAGTCGCTTACGTTGCCATAGTCTCTTATAGGAATTCCTTTCAAGAATGAGACGCTGATGTAAGAAGGGAGGTCCAGATGTTTGGGACGCTTTCGATCAGCAGTGGAGGTACTGGAAGTAGTAGCATCCTTGATAACACGAGTGACTGCATTATTTGTGTTGATGTCCTCGTTGTCGATAACCTCCTTGTGTGGAATACTATTTTCTCGAAGAATATCCTTAAAGAGCTTCCAGTCGTGTTTGGTGCGAAGTCCTATCTTCACATCAATGTTTAAGCCCTCGAAGATAAGCAGGACTGGTCGGTGATCAGAGGTTAAGTCGTCTACCGTAAATATATTATAAAGCTTGAAAAAACCTTTAAGAACTGCTATGTCCAGCACGTCGCTGACAGGAGAGTGGCTACATTAGTACGTGTCATCAAGGGGGCCAGCAACGAATGTGCCAGTCTCGTTTAAGGTGTATCCATATAAGAGGTTTCCATTTTGATTGGAGCATTTTGAGTTCCATGCGTGGTGCTTGGCATTTAAGTCATCCGCCATTATTACTGGAATGGGCCCGGAAAGAAGCTCATCAAGCTCGCATGGAACAAGCTTGTGTTTACGCGAATTATATAATGAGATAAGCTTGATTTCGCCTGCGTCACCATCATTAATAATCACGGAAACGGCTTCCATTCTTTCATAGTTGGGAGGGATCGTCTCACGATGATTAATGCCATTCTTGCTAATGATCACTGCTCCACTAAACGCGTGGCTAGCGTTAGTGCCCAGAGGCCGTTTCCTGCAATAGACATGACAGCCGGGCAATTTGAACACTTGAAATCAACTCAAGTGCGTCTCGCACAGGAAGGCGATGTCGACATTCCAGTTTATAAGGAAATTGTAAAACTCGATGCGCTTGCGAGCAATTCCCTTTGCATTCCATATATTGCAACGAAGTTTTCCTTGATTAATGATCCTGTGTGGGTGTCTATCCATGATCATTTGCTAGATTCCTGAGACGCAACCTGTGGCATTACTTTACCACTTTCCTTGTTGAGGTTTAATAATTTCCCTAGATAAATACAGCGTAGTTGGTTTTGGTCAATCATACCAGTGTCATCAGCGCTGGATGCAACCGAAGCATAGGTTTTCCCTTCTAGTACTTTGTTGCTTTTGAGCCTTTTGACATGGGGATTTTTAGGACACTATCCCTTCTAGTGTGCTGACCATTACGTCCCATTCTTTAAACTTAACATTGTTACATTACCTCGACTGGTGGTTGCCAGCGCATTTCTTACATCGAGGCGACTCGGTGCAATCTTGGGAGACGTGACCGAATCGTAAACAGTTGTAACACTGCAAGGGCTTTTGTTACCTCTAAAAATTTCAACATTAACAGCTAGAGGATCGACACGTTTCAAACTTAAAAAGGACTTATGTTCAGTGTTTTGTAATAAAACCAAGACCAATGGCATTTCAACGGCACCGTTTGCTTTTTTGAGCCTGATTGCCTTCTCTGGGAAGTAATTTGCCTTTCTGAGGTCTTCGCAACTCAATAAGTCGTGTCAATATTTCAGACGACGTATTTAAGCGCTTTCTCTGACTTAAACTGGTGATGCTGGATCTTTAGCACATCATTCCTTCTTACTACAGACACAAGAATTTTATGAGTTTCATCATCGTGACATATAAACCTTTATGGTGTCCTTTCAACCTGTGTGGGCGGTAATTTTGTTGAGAGGTACGCGATTTTTGATCTCACCCAAAATTTCCTTTATTGGCTTTCCATGGTGACGAAAGATGATTGGTGGGATATATATTGTTCCCTTCTCACGGTTGACATTAATATTGTTCCCTTTTCATATTCACATCCCAACCACCACCATGGGAGGCTAGAAGCATCGATGTACGGTGCTAGAGCGGTGGTGGCCCTAGCAGTGATATAGACATTTACAGCGACGGGTCGCACATCGGCGGCAAAACGGGAGGGCCTTTGTTGTTCTGGAGGGCTTTACTGTTATCCTTCGTCAGTCCTTCAGTCTGGCGAATAACTGCTCAGTATTTCAGGCAGAAGTTCAGGCCATCAAGGAAGCACTGGCGTGGCTGAACTTATCGGGGGTGCCACTGGGAAAGACCGTGACGGTCATTTCGGACTCCATGTCGGCACTCAAAGCCATTACGAGCAACAGGGGCTCCTCCGAGCAGGTCATCGCGGCTCGAAACGCTCTCCTACAGGCGGTAGACTCGAGGTCACCCTGTACTGGGTGAAATCCCACGCAGGTGTGCCTGGCAATGAGCTGGCAGATGCAGCGGCCAAGAAAGCAGCGTTGTTGTCCCCGGCAGATCTGATCCACGACATTAAACCATCGATCAGCCACTTAAAGAGCGGCATATACAAAGATATATTAGATAACTGGCAGGAGGAATGGACGAATTCCACGAAGGGTAGGCCCGTTTACAATTTCCTGCCGAAGGTAACAACGAACACAATCCCATTGCATCCTCGGACCACACAAATGATTACGGGTCACGGCCCATTCTTGGAATACTAACAAGATTTAAACTCACCATCAGCTCACCAGAGTGTCCGTGCGGATCGGGGAATCATTCCCCAAATCACCTAATCGAGGAGTGCAGACTTCCGGCGGTTCAAAAGGCTAGAGCAGAGCTCCACGCATCTCTTCAGCGACTTGGATACACACAACCATACCCACAGGCGGCCTTCATGGATCCAGCAACGGTTAATGATTTTGAAAAATTTTCTATAACTGCAATCGCGGCCACAACTTTTGACTTACCATGATAAGAACTGGTGTTGAGTTTGAGCAGATTTAACCCGCCCTATGTTGTAAATTTCAGGACTGGGGAGACGGTGTTCCATCGTGGCTTCTTTCTGCTGTTTGGTCCTCGAGACTCGGTCGGCAGGGGCCCCTGCTAGCAGGGTCCCCAACTCAGCAAGGTTGACATTAATATGGGAAAAACTGCTTGGCCTTGTTAACACGATGGGCTACAGAGGTACTAGCGCCAATATCAACAGTGGACTGAATATTATCGACTCTAACACCTCATTTGATCTTCTTATTCCGTACTACATGCCAATCACCTCCATCAACGTCTGCAGAATCATTGTCAAGCCTCCTCTTTGTGCTTGTTCTTGATGAGGAGCTTCCGTCGCTGACTATGCCCAGGCCTGCAGGATCTTTTTTACTATTAAGTGGGGGATTAGAGTTATCCACTAACATGGGCGAAACGGACGTAATGGGAGCCCATAAATTCTTTGAAAGCATTGCTAAGATTGGCAATGCCGTTGGCAGTTTCCAAATGTGCACGCTTTACATCCTCTCTAAAACTATCAATATTTGTATTCACACTGCTAATATCCTTGGTCAGCGCTTCCAACCTTGTTTCTATGTCCAGATATTTTTTGTTCAATTCGGAACATAATGCCTCAAGCTGTTCATTTATAATGTCAAAAGCAAGAAATCTGGGATCCGTACATGCATCTTTGTAAGCTACATCACAAGGTAGCACCTTACCATCAGCATATTTAATATTAATGCTAGCTGATTTCGACGCGGCGCCTGTCGTCCATGAAGATAGTGTTCTTAGAAGGACACACCTACTCAGGACGACGTAGTTTATAAAAAGACTTAAAAAATCCTTTTGGAAAATCCACAATAGCAACCAGGATCAATAATGACGCAGCCGGCACCTCCATCTCTAGGTCCACAACGTCCGCAATGACTGATGTATGAGACGACTCCTGACGACGCCGATGTATTCTTCCTCTTAGGGACTCTGATGATGTACCGTGAGCTACTCTGTACCTGAAATCAGGTTTGCGAGAAAATGAATTCTACGCCAGGGACCCACTTGTGGATGATTAAGATGATAATAGATACGATAAACGTCCTTAGGTTTGAGAGGAAATTAATCCAACGCCAGGGACCCAGAAGGATTGTGTGCGTCTTGATGTACTGGTTTATGGGAATATTAATTCCAGCGCCAGGAACCAGCACATAAGACGTAACGGAAGGTGAATATCGCCCTGAAAAGGGCGCACCGTGAAATGAGGGCAAAGAGATGATATCTGAAATGAGAGTAGAGTTGATACCTTGAAGAGCTAGTCTCCTGCCTCACACTCCATATTTGACGGATCTTGTATCAAGCGACTTTGCTCTGTTCTCAGAAATGGATTTCCCATATGGTCAATTTAGGATATGGCCTAACGCGCAGCAGTCATATTACGCTGAAAAGTATGTGCCTAGGGCGCTTGTATGTGCTTTGGCCTATGGCATAGAAATACATAGATCTGCCTGTCTATTCTAGGCAATAAAAAAGGCGGTGCACAGTCAGAAGCTGTTCTCTTCCAACAGCAAGCTTCTGGAGGCTGTCTAGAAGTGATGCCGGATATAGGCCCACACAAACTCGAGAGTGGAAGTAACGCTCCATTTATACAGGGTGACCCAAAAAAACGGGAATTTTTGAAATGTGTAGTGGCAGCCTCGAGTAGATGGCAGCACTGTAGGATAGTGACCTTGAGCAAGTAAACACTTTGCCATTTTAGTTACCATGGAACAGTGGAACGGGCAACAGCGTGCGTTAGCCATAAAAATGTTCTTGACCGTGTGATCTCAAGATTCAGTAACGTTCCCTGGCCCCCTAGATCGCCAGATTTGTCCGTTTGTGATTTTTTCTTGTGGGGCTATCTCAAGAGTAAAGTGTAAACGACTCGACCAAGAATTCTGAATGAGTTAAAACAGAATTCAGGATGAAATTCACAGCATCCCAGCTGAGATGTTGCAGGGTTCAGTGAGGAATCTCAACAGTAGATTTCAAGAATGCATTCGTACAGGAGGACGCCATAAAAATGATAAATTCCATTAAGGTTTCGTAAATGGCAAGTATACATGTTTCAATTACTATGAATGAAATGTTTTTCTTCCATCACTCTTGGTTTTATTGGATTGTTAAAAAGTTCGCTTTTTTGGGTCACCTTGTACTTTCTGTTTGTATTCATTGTATAATCCACCAGGGACCTAACAAATAAATAAATACGAGGCGTATTCAGAAAGTAAGTTCCATTTTGTAATAAACACAAAACTATTATATATATTTTCAAAATTTTTTCTTTACCAGATTCTATATACCTTTAACTATTTTGCACATAGTTTTCAAGTTTATTTAAACACTTGTTAGAGCGCTGAATGAGCTTCTGCATGCTCACTGCATAGAAGTCCGCCACCAGTAAGGAAATCCAAGCAATTTTCACTTCATCATAGCTGAAACGCAGGGTGCCAATGAACTCCTTTAGATTCCGGAACAGGGTTAGTCACTGGACGTAAGAATAGAAAGAAAAATTACTCCGAAACCACTATTCCACATAATATTATTATTATGTGGAATAGTGGTTTCGGAGTTATTTTTCTTTCTATAGTTGTGTCCACAGTTTTGGCTTGATTCCATTGTAACTGGACGTAAGGTTCGGGCTGGAAGGCGGGGTGGTCAAGTTGTTCCCAGTTAATCAGATCTTTTGGTTGGGACAACTTGACCACCCGCCAAACAGTCTGAACGTCTCGTCCAGCGATACCACCTGTTCCAGTATCTAAAAGAGTTTGTCAGCAGCCTTCATTTCAGCGACGATGAAGAAATGAAAACTACGTGGCTTTCCTCACCGGCGGTATACTTCTATGCAGTGAGCCTGCAGAAGTTCATTGAGCGCTATGACAAATGTTTAAATGAACTTGGAAACTATGTGGAAAAATTGTTTAAGGTATATAGAATCCGGTAAAGAAAATTTTTGAAAATATACATAATAGTTTGTTTTTTTTATTACAAAACGGAACTTACTTTCTGAATACGCCTTATACCTTCACAGCAGAGAAATAGAACATACAGTAAAACTCCTCAAATTCGGACTCAGCGAGACCATGCCAGGTCCCTGTATTAACTACGATTTTCTGTATTTCTCGTCGAAAACGTGGGTCCCTTTCCAATGTATAATGTAATGTATAATGTTACTTACTTACTTTTCAAACCCGCTTATCCGTTAGGGTTGCTGGGGTAGCAGCCCTATGGAGGATCTCCAGCGATCGCGATCGTCCGCCATCAGGCGCATGGCCTCCCTGGTAAAACTTAAGCAACTCGAACTCAGATTCTCCATGTAGTCTATCCACCTGGTTCTAGGCCGACCCCTTGGTCTCTTACCCACCGGCTTGGAAAATAACAACTGCCTAGGAAGACCAGTTTGCAGCATCCGTATCACGTGGCCATACAAGCGCAACTGAGCTCTCTCAATGCGGAGAAGTAGCGGCTCAACATCTAAAGACTCACTTATTGTGCTGCTGTGCACTCTATCTAGTAGGGTAATACCTGCCACACCTCTCAAAAATTTCATTTCAGCCGCTTGTACCCGCGATCGCACTCTTTCGGTCATTACCCAATCCTCATGACCATATGTGAGATTGGGGACAAAGATAGATTTCAAGACGGAGAGCTTGGCTTTGTTACCCAGCTCGCGTTTCGTTACCACGGATCGCCACAGTTCACGTCTGACACAATTGGCTGCACTGATCCGAACATCTAATTCTTTCTCCTGCCGTCCATCACTTGTGAATGCAATCCCGAGATACTTGAATGTCTCAATGAGGCTCCCCTAACATGGAGAGCGCACTGAGCAGGCTCTCTTGAAAGGACCAGAACCACAGTTTTAGCTACACTGATCTTCATCCCAGCTTCTTCACATTTGGCTGCAAACCAGTCTAGTACATGCTGAAGGTTCGTGCGAGAAGACCCATGGAGGACAAGGTCGCCAGCAAAGAGCAACCTCTCCACCAGGCAGTCGCCCACACAAACACGCTCATCGTCTCGGCTGCCCCTGTCTATTCAGTCCATAAAGATAATGAACAAGAGGGGCGACAGTACGCACCCTTGGCGGAGTTCAACACCCACGGTGAACGGTCTTGACTTAATGACATTTAACCAGACACACATCTCAAAGCTTTCGTACAGAGACATGATAGCAACCAGTAATTGCCCATTCACTCTATACTCTTGCAACACTTGCCAGAGCTTCTCCCGAGGAACTGTCATATGCTTTTTCGAGGTCCACAAAGCAAGCGTAGACCTCTTTTGCATACTCCCAGGATTTCTCAAAGATTTGCCTTAGAGCAAAAATGTGATCCGTCGTGCTTCGGCGAGGTCGGAAACCACACTGCTCCCCCGACAGTTTGGAGTCGACTATTTCTCGACTTCTCTTCTCCAGGAATGCTGAGTAAAGAGATGCCTCGATAGTTGTTGCAATCTCTCTGATCTCCCTTTTTAAAGATAGGGATCACAATTCCTGTCTGCCATTGCTTTGGGGCCTGTCCAGATATCCAAGCAACCTGACACACTCGAGTCAGCCGCAGGATACCATCCTGATTTAAGGCCTTTAACATCTCGGACCGGATTTCATCATCACCTGCAGCTTTGCCAGTCTCCAGGGACTTAATTGCCCATCTGACTTCTGTTTCAGTGATACTACCGTGACTATTCTCCGCTCCAAGGTGCACCTCGTATGCCTCAGTTGTTGTTGTCACCGGATTAAGAAGAGATGCAAAGTATTCCTTCCACCTATGCAATACGCTCTCCTCCGTTTTCAGAAGCTTCCCATCTGAACTCTTAATAGTTTGGATGAAGGAGACTTCTTTCCACGGAGGCGGCGCACGCTGTGCCAGAATACTTTGTTTGCCGAACAACAGTCTGCCTCCAATTTCTCCCCGAACTTCTCCCAGGCCTTCGCTTTAGTTGTTGATACTGTCTTTGCTGCTGCTTTTCGCGTCTCAGTGTACCGCACTCGACTCGAAGTTGACTTATTTGCAAGCCATAGCAAATAGGCTTCCTTATTTGCTTTGGCAGCTTCTTGGACTTCACCGTTCCACCATGCAGTCATTTTCTCACCGCCCTGTGCCACACTCAGCCGTTTACAACCACAGCACAATGCAGCCGAAGTAATCACAGCAGTTTTAAACAACTGCCACTCCTCTTCAACAGTACCACGATCACTGGGTAGTTCTTTGAAACTTGAAGATATGTTATCTGCAAAGGTCTCCCTCTCAGCTCTATCCTCCAATGGCTCCCATTTGATGTGCCAAGTCTGCCTGGATCTAGTATTTCGCTTGGTTGGCATGGATTCAGAGAACCGCAAAGTGCAGACAAGGTGGTGCAGACAAGATAGTTCTGCTCCTCTTTTCACACGAGTATCCAACACTGATCAGAATAAGTCGGATGATACGATTACATAATCAATCAGTGACTTCTGGTACATTGCATCCCTGTACCAGGTTTACTTATGGACATCCCTGTGCTGGAAGAAGGTGTTTGTGATGGAAAGTCCATTGTTGCAACAGAGATCCAACAAGCACCTCCCATTCACATTTAAATCCGCGTCACCATTCCTCCCAATCACGCCTTTCCACGTTTGGTCATCAGCCCCTACGTGTGAATTGAAGTCGCCCACCAGGATGACTAAATCTGCACTCCCTCTCCTGCTAACGCGGACTTTAACCTGCGCCACACCATGATGCAGTATGAAATTCTCTCATTCGTCGACATCATGAGATATGTTTGTTTGGATACTCTTCGTCTCACTTCTCAACCATGACCTTTCTGGTAAGGGTGACCCTAAAGTAGCAATGCTACAACCAGCATAGCTCACAGAATCCCTGAAGCACCCAAACCCCTGACCCACGGTAAGGGGGTATCCACTCAGGGGATGTATAATGTTTATCGCTTAATATATGTAGATGAGTAATTTATGTAGTGAATTAAATAAAGAATGTATTAGTATATTGAAAACAGCTTTAATTAAATATTTTAGTTTACATATTAAAATTTAGTTTTTCGAAATATATCGTCCAAACTTGCCTGTTAAGTATGTTTTGTTTTTTTTCTTTTTTGAGCTCATTTGAAATCTATACAGCTGCATTATCTCAGCTTCTGTTATGAAGCTTCTCAGTTCTAGTCCATTAATTATTTCTTTCGTTAAATTAATGCAACCATCATTCGAATTTTTTCCCTTCGAGACGAGGCGATCGTTTCCCCCTTCATCCTCGCTCGCTTAATCCTTAGCAGGCTTTAGCACCATATCTACTAATTCTTTGTCAGATAGCTGATTTGCCAAGGGTGCTTCATTATCTACATCCATCCATTCCTTTACTTCTTCCTCGTTAGTTTTGTTGAAATGATATTTGCCTTTTCTGTTATTTAGGCAAATCCCTGAAATCTTCTATGACGCACGGGCTTTGGCAGCAAAAAACTGGATGGAAGTTCGAAAAAAGTGAATTCACTGTAAAGTGTTGAACGTGGAACATATATAAATGTCGTCAGATGAAAAATTAATAGTCAAAAAATCGCTAAGAGAAACCTCTTAAAAAGTTTGAAAACCGGAAGTAGAATTTGGGAGTCAAGTCAAACAGTCCAGATTTCTGCAAAGGGCAGATATGAGGAGTTTTATTATACAGGGTGTTTGTAAAATATCTCCTGTATTATACATGTTTATTACTCAAAAACTATTATAGATTTTATCATGAATTTTTTTATCCACAAAGAAAAGCTCTAAAAGTTTCTTACCATGCTTTAATAAATTTCAATGTTTCCCCCATCTATGGCGTGAAGGACGTCAAACCGAAACTTGATTTCCTCCCATGTTCGGGCTAGCATTTCGGGGGTGATTTCAGCGATTGTTTCAATTATTCTGTTCTTGAGAGTTTCAATGTCATCAACGTTGGACTTGTACACTCTGTCTTTCCCTTATCCCCAGAAGAAAAATCCAGAGGGTTCGCATCAGGTGAGTGAGGTGGCCAAGGGATTGGCCCATCCCTTCCAATCCATCGTCCTTGAAAAGTTCGTATCAAGGCACTGCCTAACTCGCAGGCCCCAGTGAGGTGCTCCATTTTGTTGATAGACTATGTTGGGCTGCAGTTCTTCCACCTGTGGAATCAGATAGTTCTCCAGCATATTTAGACAGGTCGCAGCGGTAATGGTGTCTTTAGCGAAAAAGAAAGGTCAGTTTACTCGATCATGCATTAAACCGCACCAAACATTAATCTTTGGGTTGTCGCGCATATGCTGGGTGCCCACTTAGCGCGACGATCGCGCGATTCTATCGCTTTGAGTCATATGCGCATGTGCAACAAACGCCAGGCGATCAATTCGCTTCTCGGTGCCCACTTGGCGCGACGGCCGCGTGACTGAATGCGCATGCGCTATCTACGCAATCATTTCGCTTCCCACTTCAAGATTTCGTGCCTCCAAAATCGACATGGACGAGAATGATTTTTTATTTTTGGAATGCTTAGCTATTTGCATATTTTGCAAGGGTTAGCAAATAAAATGAACTCTTTGTCGCGATAACTTCAATCAAATTTTCCGTAGCGATATCCGACCATCTCGAAATAGGTGCTGCCATGATTGCATGTGCCACGTGATTCGAAACTGTTTTCTGATTGGGTGCGATAGAGTCGCGCGATCAAAAAGCTCTGGCATGCAGAGCTTTTCAATCGCCTTAGATGCGCCACAGAATCGCCCTCGTGACGTCACTCTGCGCATGCATGCTTCACAAAGCGATAGAATCGCACGATCGTCGCGCTAAGTAGACACCCAGCATTAGAACGTGGGGGTTTTGTGAGCCCCAAATGCGGCAGTTGTGTCGGTTTACTGCTCCGAAAATATGGAATGTTTGCCTCATCAGAAAACAAAATGTCCTTAAGGAAGGTAGGGTCATTGTCGGTTTTTTGGAGCATATCCTCAGCAAACTTCTTGCGCTTCGGTAGGTCATCTGGCTTCAGTTCATGCATCACCTGGATTTTGTAGGGTGTAAGACGAAGGCGGTGCTTCACTATTTTATGTAGATGTCATTGGCATATCCAGCTGACGAGCCGCTTAGCAAAGTGAATTACGGGATTACAATCGAACGCTTCCCTGACCTTTTCTACTCTTTGTGGTATCCCTGAAGGTCTATCAGCACCCTTTTTATGTAACAGGCTGCCTGTATTTAAAAATTTTTCAAGCCATAGCTTAATTGACTTAAATTCCGCAAGCCATAACACGCATTGAGCTTGTTCCTGAACACTCGCCTTTGTTTACTGCGTCTCGCGAAAAATGGAACAACACGCCAACAACGTTAGCACACCCAAAATCCGCGAGGCAAGAAACTTTTTGAGTTTTTCTTTGTGAATAAAAAAAAATCACGTTAAAATCTGTAATAGTTTTTGAGTAATAAACACGTATAATACGGGAGATAATTTATAAACACCCTGTATTTTTATACTCAAAGATATATATACATATACAGAACTTTAAGTGGAATGGGCAGCAAGAAACGAATCTACGAGTTGTTCTCTGTACTGTATTTATAAACGAAATAAAGACACACTTAAAACCTGTTTCACAATTATAGTTTGCAGGCGGACAACAAGCGGATGCGAAGCCTGCAACACAAGACGAAGATTTTCCGCACTGACTGATGTTTCACAATTAGCGGAATTTGCCCGCATTGCTCTCCGCAAATGCTTTGCGGGCGGAATTTTCAATTCAAGCTGGTTTGAAATTTAGCGGATTCTGCAGGCGGTTTTTCAATTCAAGCGAATCCACAATTGCTTCAATCAAACAGAAAACATGAAGTTTCGGCATATCTTTCTTACCATATTGGGTGAACACACTGTCGATGTGAAATTGGCATTTGGGAATGTGATTTAAAAAACATTGCTGTCAAAAACAGCCTTCACCTATGAAAGCGATGAAGGTCTCTGCAAGACGCCATTTTGTGTGACGTTGATTCAATGGCGTTTGGGAACGAACCAATCAGAAGACAGTTAATGCGGCCGCGGATTTAATTGTGAAATGGAAACGGAAAGTTGTTAAATCGCCTGCTTCGTGAGTGGAGACTAGCATAAGCTTTCTTAGCAGATCCGCTAGGACTAATGCGGGAGATTTAACTGTAAACAGGCTTTACAGTACTACATTTTCTCGAAAATTATCCGACTAGTTTCGGCATGTAATCTCGTCTTCTTCAGGGTACCATGGATAGGGGGGCTAGCAGCCCTTTCGAGAAATTGTTCACCATATAGCTATGTAAGAGCTGCTAGCCCCCCCCCCCTCCCTTGTACCCTGAAGAAGGCGGTAAAAAGTTTCGACTAAATGTTGTACTGTAAAGAAACAAATACTGATAAAGTGGTAAAGACTGATAAAACAGGTCTACAAAATTTTTTTTTGTTTGGTGCCTGGAATGTTAGAATTGATGTTGATTTTATTTGATGTATTGATTCCAAATATGAAAACAGTTTCTCTCTATCAGCTATAGTTTTTGAGATACAGCGCAACTAACTTAATGCGCGTGTACTATTTGTTATGGTACAGAGGAGTGACGTCGATATAATATGTCTGGGGAAAAGTTCATGGCG
>JAHWFO010030118.1:61283-72480 GCA_023313115.1 Rhysida immarginata
AAAGATTGGCTTTCACGAATGGTCACCCATCCAGTGACGAGCCGTGCCTGATGTAGCTTAACTTCACAGAAGTTGTGTTCAGTGAAAACCCACCAGGCCACGGCCTCCCCCCTTTTTCGAAATAATCCCAATTAAATTAGCCAATTTATAAAAAAGTTACGATTAATTTGTTTATTTATCCTCATTACATTAATTCAGTTACTTTGTTCACAGCCTCCTATTGTTAACTTTTATTTTCTCAACAATCAATACTTCACTGTTCATTGTAAATCAGTCATATTATTAGATATCGTCATTCATTTTCAAAACTATTTTAGCAGCTATTCACTTCATCACCTTGACAAAGCCGGGAAAGGATGGCGAAACTGGTTAGTGAAATACAAGATTCATCAATAAAAATGTATTGCAAAGCCTCCATGTTTCATGTAAATAGATTATTAAAACAAAGCAAAAAAGAACAAACCATTCCTATTAATTTTTAAAATTAATCCAAGAAAATAATACTTAAAGCAAATAGAAATGATTTTTCTTTTGAATTTGTTATAAACAAATAAAGTCGAACCCACATATAACGAAAACAGTGGTTACAACAAAGTTAATTGAAAACCTTAACAACCGGTTCATTGAAACTGTAAAATTTTCTCCTGTTATAACGAAATCTGATACGACGAAAATACGTATATAAAGAATCATTTTATGGGCTATTACACAATTTTTGTTTGAATACAGTAAAATTTTGAAAAATAAACATTTTTTTTGTGTCTAAATTTGACATGGAGTTAGCTCACTCGATAGGTGAGGAATACAGTAGCAGAGAAACAAACAGGAGGCACTTGTGGAATAGTGGTTTCTTTTGTCATTATTTTCTATCTATTGTCCACAGTTTCTGGCCTATTTTATAATTATAAAGCACTTGTTGTGGGAATACTGCTATTGCCTAGCAATACCTGTACACATATCTCTGTATATGTCTGTGACTCAGTGTGTGAAATGATGGCAAAAAGAAAATGTTTAGATCTAGACAACAAAATGAAGATTATAAAGAAAGTAAAAGCAGAAAAGGTACGTATTGTGTTTTGGTATTAAAAACATTGAAAATCACACAACTGAGTGTTTCGTTTTTTTTTTTTATCGAATATAAAGAAATCTACTTTAAATAAAAATAAATTCACTATATCCACTATACATTTATGACAACAAATTAGAAGACATTTAAAAATTCATTATAAACAGGTTTGACTGTATATAAAGAAACGTTCAGATATGTTTCCAAATGCTATCTTAAGATTAAGATATCTTTACAAGTTTTTAAGAATTCTCTAATATATTTAATAATCATGTAAAAAACAATGACTTTTAATATTTTAATGAAATAATATTTAAAATATAAAATTAGTAAATATTTATTGAATATTTTTAACATTATACTAATTTAAATTTAATTTTATTAAAGCGGTATATAAAATTTTCGATCACATTTTATGCCATCCTTTTTTATCAATTCCTTTATGCTCTTTTAAGTGCTTATATCGACAATTATCTCCATAAGAACAACCAGTAGTTCTCCAAAAATAGCATTCGTTATTGTTCACGGGTCCTGTTTGCTTCGATGATACCGATCCAATTCTAAAATACATAAACAAAAAATATAAATATAAAAATACATGCTAATAAAGTATTTCTATGAGAGCTTATTAATTTTTATACGGTATAGTTTTGAGACATCAAAAGCGCTAGAAAAATACTGTAATGTATGAAAAAATTGTTCATAACCAAATTTGTTTGTATTAAACGGAGGGGACAATATGGCGCTATCAGTTTCCGTGTAGGTGGCTCAGCACTTGAAGAAAATCTAAAGCATTGTTTATAGGAAGCTCCATTAAGCAGCATTTCTATTCACAAGAAAGCTAGCAATACCTGTCAAGCAAGAAGTTCTGGCGCTTCCTCTCACTTCCACTCTACGGCTTGAGGAAGGTCACTGTCTACTTCAGATTTCGAAAAAAAATTAATTATCGATAATAAATCGATATTCATGATGATGGCAGGGCATATTAATTAGAGGTATCTCATAACCAACAATGCAAGGCAAAGTTTGTGCAACAATAGGTATCAACATTGGTATCAACACGCAATTCACCAACATTATGCACGGACCAACAATAGATATCTCATGACCAACAATGCAAGCCAACATTGTGCTTTATAAATAAAGTTCAATTCGTACAATGCATGGAATACCTGTTCGGGCTTTTCTTAGAATTCAACATTTTTTTGGAAATCTTTAAAAACGAGTACTAACTGGAGATAAAAGAGAGTTACCAGACTATTGAGAAACTGACCAATTAATGAGTGATCAAGTACTCATCGAAGTTCCCAGGCGGCCCTCGATGATGTGAGCATGTCAACAGCGACTACTAGACTACACAATGTGATAATGGCCAAGTTTTGCTTTAAGACAACAAGAGCAGAGTGACAATTGCAACAACAGATTACCAAATAGTAAGTACCACCAAATTTTTGTTTTCGAATTTTCATTATGAATTTTTACTGTATTATTTCTAATTGTTTTCATGCGTTCATTTTTACGAATTATTTACATTCGTTTTCATTACCACCTCACAATATTCACATTTTGCAGAGTGCAATGGCAACAGATTACCAAGCAGTGAATAATTACCACTCAGGTTGTTGGGATTGTGCACAAACAAAAATGATCATGTACAGTCAACCAAAGGAAATAATCCACACGAGTTTAATACTTAATATTACATTTCATGCTAATGTGTTGTTTTAATAGCTTTTTTAATTATAATTATTTAAATTTAATAATCTTAATAATGTTAACTCTAAATGTAATATTAAATTATTAAAAATAAATTAACATTGAAACGGTTAAACTTACAGTAAAATTCAAGTGTGGATTATTTCCCTTTGATGACTGTACATCCAATGCCACCCAAGAAGAGAGTTGTATAGTTCAAGTTATTGTTGCCGTGGAACACAAACAAAAATATCATTGCCATGGAAACCGATGTAGGGATGATGCAACAATATTTTCAAGACGATGTAATGATAGAACATTTGTTTCCAAGAATTATCTATTATTCCTGAACATTCGAGTAGGCAAAGAGATACACGTATCTATTGGTGATGTTGAAGAAATAAATGAGTATTGATTGGTCAGAGAAGACAAAAAGGTATCCAGGCGTCGGAAACATCTGACCAACGGGAGCTTCGTCTACAGTAGGAAATTTAACTCAATCAGGTTGCTCTGTTTATCTACAACTGTAATTATCCCGAGTAACGCCAGGTGCCTCTTTGATGAAACTTTGCACACTTGATCTTCAAACCATGAGGAAGGTCACTGTCTACCTTAGATTTTGAAAAAATAATAATTGTGGATAATAAATCGATATTCATGATGATAGTAATGCATACAAATAAGAAGTAACTCCTGACTAACAATACAAGGCAAAGTTTGTGCAACAACACGTATCAACACAAAATTCACCGACACTTGGGATGGACCGTCAATATATACGAGGGTCAATCAAATGAAAACTAGAAATATTTTTGTACAGCTCCTTTATTACAGACAGAGTTGGTACAAGTAAACTATTTTTCAATGTAGTCCCCCTGCTTTTCGATGCATTTCCGCCACCGAGTCAGGAGGGCATGGCTACCTCGGAAAAAAAATCTTTTGGCTGCGCATGCAGCCACTTATACACTGACCGTTTCACCACCATTTCGGTTGCGAACTTGTGGCCACCTAAGGAGTCCTTTAGTGAGCCAAAGATGTGGAAGTCGGAGGGCGTGAGAGTAAGGAGGATGGGGGGAGGCACTTGAGACGCAAGTCGCCACGGTTGCACTAGCCATATGAGGTCGCGCGTTGTCATGCTGGATGAGAACGCCTGTTGAGAAGAGTTCGTGGCGCTTGGTGCATAAGCAGGTTTCAGAAAGTCACGCACCAATTCACTATAGGTGGCACTGGTCACTGTCTTGCCCTTATCCATATAATGTTCCATTATGGAATCCTTGTGGTCTCAGAACAAGGTCAGCATCACCTTTCCTGGGAATGGCTGGCTGCGGAACTTTTTCGACTTTGCTGATGTCAAGTGCTGCCATTCCTTACTGGAGCGCTTGGTTTGTGGTTGGTAGAGATGGACCCAGAACTCTTCTCCAGTTATAATCCGCCATCACCTTCACGTTCGTAACGGCACAGCAGCTCCTGGAAGGCATCAACTCACCTCTCCTTCATTTCGGGCATCAGGACACGAGGGACCCATCTTGCAGCCACTTTCCAGTATTTCAGCTCATCACGGACAATATGCTGAGCAGAGCCGAGCCATGACTGACCTCTAATGCCGTTGCAATCGCCTCAGCTGTCACAAGACGATGTGCCTGGCCTGGCCTCGGCGCGTCCGCGAAACTTGTTGTGCCGCTGCTGAATTTCTTACACCATTCGTACACCAGAGTCTGTGATACAGATGCAGCACCATACAGTGGATGGATTTCTATTGGTTTCGTGCCTTCACTGTGTAGGAAACGGATCACTCCACGCTGCTCTTCTTTGGTGCATTCCAACAGAGCGGCCACCATATTGGAAACGCCTGTATAGTGCCGCTGGGTCACTTGGGGACGCGGGACCAACATCAATTGATGGCAGGAGAGTCCACACACATCTGTACCTGGTCTGATCTCAATGGGAGCAGTTTTTAATTTTCTACAGCGGTTTTCCTGTTTTCATTTGACTCAGCCTCCTATCTCATGACCAACAATGCAAGGGAAAGTTTGTGCTTTATAAATAAGGTTCAATTTGTAACAATACACAGAGTTCCTGTTGGTCGAGCTTCCTTAGAATTGATAGTTCTTAGAACTTAACGTTTTCTTGAAAATCTTTAAAAATGATCAGTAATTGGAGACAATAAAAAGTTAACAGACTATTGAGAAAGAGTGGAAAGGTGACAGTGAAAGTAGTCCTTTCGCTCGGGCGAAGGTTGACAGCATAACCGATAAAGCGTACATCAACATGCATACTGTGCTATGCTCTATATTAATTGTTGGAAATATACATGTTAATTCACATCTGTTGAAATGGTACCAAAGAAATGAGTATTGGTCAGAGAAGACAAAAAGTTATCCGGGCGTTGGAAACATGTGAACAATGGGAGCTTCGTCTAACAGCAGGAACTTGTAGAATTAATTACTGAAACACAATTTGAGTTAGTATTTTGCTTCTGAGGTTGTTTTGTTTACCTATAATTGTAATTATCCCGGGCAACGCCAGGTGCGTCGGCAACAGAAGAAATGGAAACTGCTGAATGGCTAGGGTGCTTCAAGACACCGAAAGCAGAGTGCAATTGCAATAACAGATTATTAAATAATGAATAACCCACTCATATTGTTGGGATTGGAGAGCAGCCAGCCGCAAACAATCTTGGAAATCTACTGCCACCCAAGAAGTAAGCTGTTCCGTCGAAGTTATTGTTGCCATATATTTCCACATAAAAGCTGGAGAAATATTGTCATGAAAACCCATGTGGTGATGATGCAACAAAATTTTCAAGATAATGCAATGACAGAATGTTCTGTTCTTCGTATACAGCAGGAAAATTGTAGAATTACTCAAAACGAATTTTGAGTTATCATTTAATTTCTTGAGATTGTTCTGCTTACCTACAACTGGAGATAACGGAGAGTTAGCAGACCATTGAGAGAGACTGGAAAGGTAACAGAGGAAGTAATCTCTTTGCTCTGTGCAGTATTGGTTTTGCCAGCACACTGAAGAAACGAAGACTGTTAGACCACCCAAACTGATGAATAGCCAAGTTTTGCTTCAAGACATCGAGATCAGAGTGCAACTGCAACAACAGGTTACCAAGTAATGAATAACCCAAAGAGATTGTTAAGATTGCAGAACACACAGACACAAATGTTCATGTATATCCATTGCCGCCCAAGAAAGGTTTTTCTTCGAAGTTGTTGTTGCCATATATTTCCGCATCAGCACTGGAAACCTATTTAGTGATGATGCAACTATATTTTCAAGATGATGCAAGGAAAAAATTTTCTGTTGCCTTGGCAATACAACATAGGATTATTAACAATGATCAGAAAGTGTGTATAATATCACGATAAAGATAGGGCAGTCTCTTTTGAAGAGATGCACGTCTCCCTTCATCTCCCTAACACATGTTCAGACGATTTGTGTGTTTCGAACCCTTGAACAGTGTGTTTTGAAACTGTTGAATAAATGTTCTCAGGCGATAGTTTACGACATAACCGATAAAACCATACACCAACTCGACTCTACAAATCAACAAGCACGCTGCATTGTGGTCTGTAATAATCGTTCAATTTATATGTTAATTGATATCCATCGATATGCCACTGAAGAAAAGAATGAGTATTGCTTAGAGAAGACAAAAATTTTTCCGGGCGTTGGAAACACAAGAACAACGGGAGCTTCGTCTACAGCAGGAAATTGTACAGTTACTGAAAATCAATTAGAGATATTATTTAACTTTTTGAGTTTGTTCTGTTTACAAACAACTGTAATTATCCAGGGCAATGTCGAGTGACTCTGCTAGTCTATACAGGTTGACCCAAACTTATCCAGCCTAATTGTATGGTTCAAATGGAACAAAAAATGTACTACATGAATAAACTAATGCCTATTAAAGAAACATTCAATTAAAGAAAATCTAGGCCATCTCTTTGTTCAGTTAGGCTTAGGCAACTGTAATCAAGCTGAAGTAAACTTTGTGAATGTTTTCTACTTAATTGTCATAATATCTGGCTTACTAGTACAATAAAGCAGTATTTAAAAATCATTGTCTGTCACAAAGGTTACCTGAAGCTATTTTAAATTGTCTTTATATAATATTTTAAGCTCAATCAGCTGTTCTTCGCTTTGTTTTTTTTTTGGCTTGGCCATTCCTATCGAGAACAAGCAGAGGGGGAGTCAGGGTTGCTCTCTGTAGCATTTCCTTGGCAACGAGCTCTTGGATGGGCTGGAGACAGGAGAAACGGAAGGACTTCCAGCGGGCAATCGAGCGGAGTTTGCAACAGCGAAGAGCACTGATTGGTTGGTTGATTTTTCGCCGTTATGTTTGAAAACTCCATAAATAGGAGCGAAAAAAACAAACACTCTCTTTTCCTGTAACTCAAAAATCGTTAACGAGAATTGAGCGAGGATCAAGGGGAGGCGTAAGCCTCGTGCCCTGCGATGGGCGGGAAGGCCCTCATATCGGTCAGCCAACTTCGTAACCGGCTGCTGCGTGCAGTCTCCAGTGATGCAAGTTCTGCAAAGGAAAAATAACTGATGAGAAACAGCAGCCATGGTGCAGGCAGCGTCATGGTGAGTTGAAAGGTGGACAGCAATAAACCGGCAACACGATGGTGTTTCAGCAGGAGAAGCACACCAAGGCCTACCGTGGGTCAGAGCTGGGCATGGCGGTGCTACCAAACGCATCGACCACGCAGCACCTAAGAATGAAGACAGCTATAAAAAGGAGACTTCACCAGGGATGTCAACATCACATCATGAGCTCACAAGTGTCAACACCAAGTGTATTTGGGAACTGTGACTGGAACAACATTCAATTGATCAGATAAGTGACAGTGAACTGTGTTGAAGTGATTCTTAATTACAAAATTCGTAACTCGGACTCTAATTCTAAAAGAGGGGGGAAAGTTTTGTTAGAATTTTTTAATGATGCAAATTAATGTTTGTAACTTGTAAATAGAATTTTCTTAGTATCATAACTTTTGTCAACCTTTATTGTACACTAGAAGAGGTACCCGGCGTTGCCCGGGATAATTACACTTGCACAAACTTTTCCTTTCATTGTTAGTCATGAGATATTGATTGTTGGTCCATGCAGAGCGTTTGTGAATTGCGTGTTGATACCATTGTTGATACCTATTGTTGTACAAACTTTGCCTTGCATTGTTGGTCATGAGATATTTCTCATTAATATGCCTTGCCATAACCATGAATATCGATTTTTTATCGATATTTATTATTTTTCCGAAATCTGAGGTAGACAGTGACCTTCCTCATGCTTTGAAGGTCATGTATGCGAAATTTTATCAAGATCGGAATAAAACTGTAGATTTGTATAAAAAACAGACCCACAGACAGACCCACAGAGCCACAGACGCACAGGCCCACAAACATCCTTCTTTATATATATAGAAGATATTTACTAATCCACTAATTAATTTATTTCATTACGTATATATCTTTTTTTTGCTTTAACTGAATAAAGAGTGTTATTTGGTAAATCCCGCCCAATTATTTTTTGGATAACATTTTCTCTTAGAATAACTTAAATGGTGGTGGGGGTGGGGGTGGGGGGGAGTTGGGTCACGTGTTAAGGCTGGGAGAGTAATATCCTGAGGGGGAGCTGATCTCTCACAATAGAACAATAGTAATCTTTCACTTAGTTCTTGCTTTTATTGAAATAATGTTATTGCAGACAACGATAAATAAGCCATAGTAGTTAACAAGTTTAATATACACTATACGATCACCAGAAGTTAAAATCAGGATAAATTTAATATTTTTTCATTTGAATGGCATCCACTCTTTGTCAACAGTTATATTACTTAACCAGTTGAAAGATCATACTTCACGGGGAGAGCTAAGTAGGGGTCGTCACTTTTGTGTAAGTGATCACGTTATCTAAAAGTTAGTAGATAAACCTACTTCATTTGGAGTGAAGAAGGGGTTACAAAATCCTGACCAACAATGCAAGGTGACATTGTGCTGTATAGATAAGGTTCGATTCGTAATAATGCATAGAATTCCTGTTGTTTGGGCTTCTCTTAGAATTGATAGTTCTTAGAACGTAATATTTTCTTGGAAATCTTTAAAAATAAACACTAACTGAAGATAATGGAGAGTTAGAATATTGAGAAACTGAGGAAGTGGTGAATATCTTTTTGAAGATCTTTAAAAATGATCAGTAACTGAAGAAAATGGAGAATTAGCAGACTATTGAGAAAGAGTGGAAAGGCGATAGAGGAAACAATCTCTTTGCTTGGGCAACAGTTGACGACATTACCGATAACAATGCATACATCAACTCAACTCTTCAAATCAATAAACATACTGCATTATGCTCTATAATAATCATTCGAAGAATACATGCTAATTCATATCTATCAAAATGCAACTGAAGAAATGAATGCTCAGAAGACAAAAAGTTCTCCAGTCTTCGGATACATCTGAATAACGGGAGCTTCGTCTACAATAGGAAATTGCAGAATTCCTGAAAACAATTTGAGTTATTATTTAACTTCTTGAGGTTCTTTTGTTTAACTACAACTGGATATATCCCAGGCAACACCGGGTCCTTTCGCTTGGGCGACAGTTGACGAAAAAAACGATAGCAAAGCATAAATCAAGTCGATACTTAAATTCAACAAGCATAATGCGTTATGCTCTAAAATAATCGTTCGATTTACCTGTTAATTCATATCTATAAAAATGCCACTGAAGAAATGAATTGGTCAGAGAAGACAAAAATTATCTGGGCATCGGAAACAGATTGTAGAATTACTGAAACAATTTTGAGTTATTATTCAAATTGTTCTGTTTATCTACAACTGTAATTATCCCGGGAAACGCCGGGTGCCTTTGCTTGTATAATAATAATTATCCCATGTCATCAACGTATCTGGAATCTGTTTAAGACTGAAATCTCTCTTTTGCAGAAAATTTTTTTGGTCCTGGCAAAATGCCTGTAGAAACCATGTTAAAAATTCTGTATAAGACGGAATCTGTCCAACATGGAAAAGGAATGGTAAAAAAAAAAAGCTCAAGCCGGAAACTGAAAGCGAAAATTTTAATGCATTAAAGCAAGTGAAACGTGAGCAGAGCAAGCACATGCATTTACTTGTACTGGAGTCAGCGGTAAAATGTCAACAGTAAAAAGAAAAAACCAAACACTGGACGTGCAAACGGACTGAATGTAAAACAGCTGACCGAAAAATATTCCGTGGGGAAAACACGAGTGTATGAGATTTCAAAAAACAAGGAAGTTATTTGAAAGGACCGGTTAAAAGGGAATTACAGTATATAATCCATTCCATGTATTAACTAAATACATTATTAACTTAATTATATTTTATTAATTAAACGATAAATTAATTTTTTTTTATTTCAAAAATCTGTAGAAGCCGAAAACCTGTCTAAGCCGGAAATATTTTTTGGTCTCAGTCGATCAAGCAGGTTTCACTGTACCGATGTTCCTTTTGGTGAGAACCACAGATCTAATTGACTTCACTCTTGAACACAATGAAACTGAAGATAACACAAGAAAAGACATCCTCGAACTCCTACGACTATTGCATAACCAAAACTACTTTGAATAAAATGGAAGATTCTACTCGGTTCCTGATGGCGTAGCTATGGGATCGCCTGCCTGCCTCATCATCTCCGAAATCTTTCTACAAAACATAGAAGAACACTGGATTGACAGAATGTTAATAAAGGAGCCATTTCACTATATAGGAGATATGCTGATGACACCCTAATCATACTTAACACGAGGATTTGTTCTGAAGACCCTTTATTGACACGGTTCAACTCCTTTCACCCTGAATTGCAATACACAATGGATATATAAATGGTAGAGGTGCCGGAAACTGTGGACAATGATCAACTAAGACTTTCATTCCATGTATGCACATTTCGGCGGCCAGGTCACCTTCATCAGCATAATTCAATAGTCTGATCAAATCCAATGACAAGACCTGGATATTGCCTTCCGTACAACCAACAACGCCAAGAGGATTCTGAGCCTATCCCTGAAGAAACGACGACTCGGACCCTTTCCAATCTGCAGGTGTCTACAGATTGTGCTGTACGGCCTGTGAGGTGATCTACATCCAGATCTTTCCACGAGAGGTTCAAAGAACACTACCGATCATGGAGAAATAAAGACGGAAAATCGGAAATATGCAAACCATCTCATCAAGACTGGACATCGGATGCTATGCATGGAAGAGTGCATGAAAATCCTACGGAAGGGACACGACAAGGGCAAGATTCTAATCAAAGAAGAGATGGAGATTAGGAGACACCACCGACGCAGTGGTATCCTTCTTCTTAATGGCCAAACATCCTTTGAGAGAGATGGACTGATCGATTACCTGATTGGACTAGAAGACCAGCAATAAAACAGAA
>JAHWFO010030118.1:72580-119981 GCA_023313115.1 Rhysida immarginata
ACAGGTTGGCGCTTTAAGAAGCTCTCGACTAGGTCTGCCATTTCTATCGTTATAAAAGGGACAGGCTTCCCAGCTTCAAACTTGTAACAAGACAGCCTCCGATGATGAAGATTTTCGAAAGGCGTTAGGCATAAATATTTTCTTGTTTCTCTGTTCTCCTTCATTTGTTTATATTACATGATACTAGATATGGATATCCTTAATATAGAAATTGATGTAGCAAACAATATACTCATAAATCAAATAGGAAGTAAGCTGAAATCAATATAATTTGATCTGGATAACGATCACAGAAGTTAACTATAGCAGTCGCCATGTAAGTTGAACGATCTTTTTGACATGCGAAGTCATCCATCTCATCAATATGCTTTGTCTGGATTTTACCCATGATGCACTTGTTCTACTATAGTAATGGTGGAGATATCGTTGAAGCGTGGACAGCCTATTAAAAGTCATAATATAAAACAAATTGCATTCGAGTCAACTATTATGCGTCATTTTTTAATTTATTAATTTATTAATTTCATTTATCTATTTAAAAGAAAAAACAAAAATAGAAACTAAATATAAATACGAAAACAATGTTTCAAAAACGAAAGCGGATGCTTCATGGAATAGCTAAGCGATTTACTTCCCTTTAACGTCTATTGGCTGGCATTAGAAATGACGTCATCCTGTCGTTCAACTTATGTGACGGCAGCTATAGACAATTTGATAGCCAGATTTGAAAATAACTTTGCAGGAGAAATGGAAGCCCTGACAGGTATTAAATACATCCTTGTGGAAATTTAAGATAGACCAGTCGAAGCCTGTATTCGTCAGGCAATACTTAATTCCAAAAACATGGCTGCTCTTAAAAGACAAAATAGAACAATACAAAAAAGCAGGCATAATAGAATCCAATAAATCAAACTGGAACTCGCCGATTCATGTAGTTAGGAAAGGGGACAGTGATATTAGAGTCACATTGGATTTACTTAAGGTAAACGAAGTAATGACTGCCTTAGACTTCCCCATGCCAAAGATACATGAACTATTACATGATCTAAATGAACACACCTGGTTCAGTGTTGTTGACCTGAACTCAGGTTACTATCAACTTCCCATTCCAGACACGCTGGGCCAAGTTTCAGCTGACTTGTATGCCTCAGGATGCGAAGAAATCTGCCCATATGTTTCAAGCATTCATGACCCACAAACTATGTGAACGCTTGGCGCAAGGTATATAGGGTGATTCAAAATTCAATGTACACACTTTTAGGGGAGGTAGTATGGGTTATTCTAAGTAAAAAAAGTTCATATGCACATGGGTCCGAATTTGAATGATAACCGAGATATGAACAGAAATAAAAATGCCGCCACTAAATTCAACAGTTTAATAACTCAGGTTTTGCAACATCTAGGATAAAGAATTTTGGAGGAATAATAGGGTACATAAAACGCTGTGTACCATTAGAATTTTATCGAATTCCAACGAGTAGTTTCCAAGTTACGTAGTCAACATTGTAACACGTGCTCACATGTGAGTAATAACCATCATGTGTTACGATGTTGACTACGTAAATCGGAAAATACTCGTTGGAATTTGATCAAATTTTAACGGTATACACAATTTTATGATTCACCCAAATTTCATCATCCTAGATGTTGTAAAAAGTGAGTTATTAACTTGTTGATCTTGGTGGTGGCATTTTTATTTCTGTTCATATCTCAGTTATCATTCAAATTCGGACCCATATTAATATGAACTTTTTTGCTTAGAATAACCCCTAAAAGTTTGTACATTGAATTTTGAATCACCAAGTTCCAAGGTGATGTCTTGGTGTATTCAAAAACATGTGATTAATTTTTCTTACTATGAGCAAAATTCCCAATTATTTGTGTGTATTTTTCTGGAAAATGATTAGATAGATGTACATACGTTGCAATTTATTGCATTTAAAAATTTTTTGTTACCTCTATAACAAGATTTATTTTTCAACATGTGGACATAAGGTCTGTTTTCATTTAAGAGTGGGAAATATATATTTGAAATTATCATTTACTTACGGGTTTACTATTTTCTTATTTGATCCATTTGCAGAATTAGCAGGATTATCAGGAAACTTAATGAGCAATTTCTGACCTCCACACATTGTTCCCTGCCAAAAGAGAAAGTTAGAAAGATATTAATAAAAATTAAAAAAAAAAAAAAAAAAAGCAAAAGACACAGCAAAACAGATAATAAGAAGCTTATAGAAAACTGTTACATACCCATGAATAATGTGTTTTTCTTTGATAAAAACAATACATTCAAAGGGATTATACTGGATAAGGACTATAATTGGGCTTTACCTTATTATATAGTTCAACCTCGATATCTCGAATTTCATGTAAAAACTTCGAAATAAAAAGGTTTTGAGATATGGAGGGTTTCTTTTAAATCAAGATTTTTAGATTAATAATGGTACTGAGGACAATATGAGATAAAATGTAGAGCTCCCTATTTCACATGTACCCGTCTATTTCAGTTCCACGGATACTCAAGCATAATGATGAATCAGATATCAGAAAGAAAACTACACAATAAACAAATAATATTCACTTAACTAATATATCTACCATATGTACAATTGCTAATCATAACAATCGAATGATCACAGTAAGATGTCATATTTTCTGAAATCATAAGTTATAAAAGAATTTGGTTCACTTCATTGGTAAATATACTTAAAATTCTACCATGATCACATTTAGCATTTTGTAAATTTATATTTGCATAAGAGGAATAAACCATTTAGGCTCAGTGGGGTGTTTTGTACTAACCAAGTGCAGATCATATATCACACACTTTCATTAAGAACTGAAGAAATTGAATGCCAATTCACAAAATTTTACCAACTGCTGAATAAAAACAACAGAATACATCTCATATTATAACTGCATGGTTTCATGCAAAAATTATTTAACAGACTGCCAGGAACACATTATAGCATTCAGAAGAGGGAAGAAGTTACTGAGCTTCATAAAAAGGCCTAGGATTGACTGTGATAGATAAAAGAACCAACATGAAAATTTCTACAGTTCAATCAATAGTAAAAAAAATGGAAAAACCATCATATCAATATCAAATTTGCCCAAAAAAGCAATATTTTAATGTACAAAGTTAAAACAGAAAATAATTTACAGGATGAATGTTTAAAATAATAAATACTTTTTTATATAAAATTTTATAGTTTTATTCGATCCCCTCTTTTTCAGAAAACAAACATATCATTTGCAATGTGATTTTAGCTTCAACGTCTTGAACGGACACGTTATAAAATACACGGATACAGTCATTCATATTTACACGTGTATTAAAAGCACGGATCCTTAAGTCACAGGTACACGATACAGGGGACCCGTGTACCCATGTGCTTTTAGTACCCGTCCAAATCGTAGCCTCTAATAAAATGTTACGTATAATTGGCACCACTAATGTCAGAAACGCACAACTGTGCATGCTCAAACATCTCATATGAAACAGAGACTTACCAAGGAGATCGGAAAATTTTTCATAATGCACGAGAATCGTCTAACTTTAATGGAAGAGACATCAAATTTCTTTGTTTTCATAGGAAAATTTCTCATAATGAAAAATTCTTTAACTCCCTAACTCCACAAGAGCACTTGTACAGTTTCAAGAAGATCACACACAGTGTCATGTCTTCAAATATTTTACCCAATTCCTCAATTAATGCAGCATGTAACTACATCAGACAGGAGGATTGGTGATCTCAAATGTTGATGGATGGTCCTGTTGATTTTATCCCACGCATTTTAATTAAACTCCACACTCAAAACAACCTTTGCTTAAAATGAAAGATGAAGGTCTCAATAACAACGTAGAATGTATAAAAATTTTCAATTCGAGCTCAAAATTAATAAAACATGAAAAAATGAAAGCTGAAATCAAATCAATATAGGTGACATGTTTTGCCAATCTGTTACATCACATGTTGTGGAGAAGTGCGAAGGAGTTTCAAAATCAAGACATCGCACGTTGGACCTTGTCGCAGGCGCTATCGGTTAGTTGTCTGGGCATCACAATGGCTATGAATATTAAAAGAAGACCGACAGTGACGACAGCGAATTTGATAACAGTGATAGCGATATATACGGGCCGTTAGCAGAGTTAAATGCTATTGCAACTTCTATGATATACAGCCCTAGGCATTAAACCGTTGAAACGGATCTTCTGCTTACCGTGTTGGTGTATGCACATCCCTACATAACAGATAGGCCTACCTCGTTCCTACGGTGATTAGCATAAAACATTCATTTCCAAGAATTTATGATTATGAGCAGGAAATGAGTATAATAGCATGATATGGGTTGGGCAGCCCCTCTCGAGACGATACGTGTGTCTTCCTTCAGCTCCCAAACAAATATTCAGACGATTTGCGTGTTTGGTAACAACTTAACCACCCGCCTTACAGTCCGGACCTTGTGTCCAGTGGCTACCTGTTCCAGGATCTAACGGAGATCACTGGCAGCCTGCACTTTAATGAATCAAATATATACGAGGAATTTTTCTAAGGAGGGCAATTTTTTCAGGAGAAC
The DNA here is from genome assembly GCA_023313115.1 of Rhysida immarginata. Classification (NCBI taxonomy): domain Eukaryota; kingdom Metazoa; phylum Arthropoda; class Chilopoda; order Scolopendromorpha; family Scolopendridae; genus Rhysida; species Rhysida immarginata. The sequence continues at coordinate 77,165 of JAHWFO010030118.1, forward strand.
AAGCTCTAAAAAAAAAAGCATTCATTATCGTCCTTAAAAGAGAACGATGGCCATCTCCTGCATTGCTTCTCCTTTGCTTTTGTCATTTCCAGCATTGCTTCCTCCTTTGCTTTCGTCATCTCCAGCATTCCATAAAAAATTGTTGTGAGGGAAGGGAAGTAAAGCCATTGGTCCTGGTAGTCGTTTGCCGGCTGCACATTAAAGAACCCTTGCAAGGCATAATTTACGGCCCCTATAACGCCGTCCTGAAATGACCATGGCAGTTGAAAAGGACGTCAATGCCAAACAAACCAAGCGTTTCTATAGTCATACAGTCGTAGAATAGAAAAGAGAACAATCGTTATTAATTAGAAGCCCTCATCAGAACTTAGGAATGGAGACAAACAACAAATGAACCGGAGACGATTAAGAAGAGAACGAATAGATCTGGGTAACAAAACATTTTGTCTCTCTCTCATATCTCTCACTGAGCCATTTCCCTGCTTGCGATTCTTTGGCTTGTCGTCACCATGGTGTTCCCTGTTGGGAGCATTCGATACCGTCAACTTGTCACAGAGGTGAGCGACGTCCTGTGTCGTCACCGTCGTCCAGCGTTTTCCCGTGTCATCGTGTTTCGTCATCGAAGTGCCTTCGCCGCACCATCGAGTTCCATGATGTTTCTAACGTGTAGTTAGGTCTTTTTCCTTTCATCAGATGTTCGAGGTGTCCTGGAGGTTTGAGTTAGGATAAGCTTTACCTACTTCTTACTAACATTTATTATTCTTATTCTGCTTCCCTTTTGGTCCCTTTTATTATTAGTGTTAGTGTCTGTTATTTCTTCCCTTCCCTCGGGTATTGCTTAGCTGCCGCCTACTGCTCTTTTACCTTTTACTTTACAGGTTCCTCGGGCATAGCATTTTAGGGCGTTCCATCTTCTCTGGTACTGTATTGTCTGAAATGACGAAACTTCTCTGTATATAGTTTTTGCAATGACGGAATTTCTCTGTAGATGGTTTTAGTGATGACGAAATTTATTGTTATAGCTTTTTATCTAATGTAAAACATCACGCAAAACAAATTTGTTCCACACAAAAATGACCGAAATATGCAGATTTCCAATGGGGTACTCACTTATTTGCTAAATCTTGCTGTTTCCCCACTAAAAATGTGCCGATTTCCACTGGTGTGCACAATTTTTGCTGTTTATCAGCTTTCCACTGCCATTTCTCATTCTTCTTCAGCAACCTAATCGTTCCGTCCGTCAACACGATGCAATTGATTGAGGCAATAAGACCTTTCTCCGAATGCAACTACATCAGAAAGGATGATGGTCCTTTCACCGCTGTCGTCGCAAACCATTTCTAGTGAAAGCTGCATCAGAACTGAAAATGAGAATTTCACCACATGTTCATCTTTTCATTCCTTTGAAAGTTTTGTTCAGCAGTTTTTATCCAAAATAATGTCGTCAATACGTGTTCTAATGATACCATATATAACCTTAACAAAAATTAAGTGAGCACTGAGAATGGAACAATTAAAAAGGGAGGAAACCTCTAATCCACAGGGAGATTTGAAATACCGGTTATATATATATCGACAGAAAGAAATTAATAAACAGTGGATTGCCGATTACAACTTCCTGGCTAAGTTGCGATCAGTAATCCAGTAGTAGCTTAGTTGAATGTAACACACGAAAACAGTAGTGCAACAGCAGATCTGCTACAATATTTTACGTCATCAAGTCACGTGGTCTCCAGAAACTCAGGAACCATTTAAACATAATAAAAGGTCTTGCTCGTAAAAAAAATTCCCTCTGTAGTAAGAAGGCATTACTCAATCAACAAGAGTCTGATTCTCCTTTTACCAATTCTAGGCACCATTAGAGATCCAATACTGAATAAATTCATCAGCTAAAACGATGCAAAATTTTGTACTACCTGAACATGAATACAGTCGACTCGTGAATACACATGAGTGCCCAATATGTAACCCAGGTGTACATTTAAAGTAAGATTACGTGATCAAGGAATTATTTAGGCTAGCTGTGCCATACTTGGAAAGGTCCATCAATTGGGAGAACTTAAAAAATTATTTTTTTAATTTTCAATATGAATTTTTTAATGATGAAAAATAGGAAAGAAAATTCCGCAGCCTGGAACCTTTGGCTAAGACTGCCAACGCGCCAAACAGGTCTTGATGGATTACAGGCTGCGGAATTTTCTTTCCTATTTTTCATCATTAATTTGAACAGCTGAGGTTGGCGTACAAAAAACCCTCACTGAAGATCCTCTGATTTATTCTTTAATTAATTTTTAACTGTATTAATTCTACTTTGCAGTTTTCAATTTAAGTGATAAAAAATTTACTTCTGTTATTTTGGAAAAGTCCAAAATGTTAGCTTCATAGATAGTTTTTCTCTGTTTATCACACTAAACAAATGATCAACTTGGTTTCAATTGTTATTCTATTTGAAGCAGCAAAAGCAAAACAAATAAACCATTAAGGAATGACATAACCAAGTACCGAAAGGTTAAACTAAACCATTCGTGGAACAATATTTTAAATGGCCCTATGTTAATATTGTAAGTTTCTAATGGACCATAATGATCCATTAACTACGTATCTTTGAACCAATTTGGATTATCATTAATTTTACATTATATTCATTTATGACACATCATTTCAAAGTGTTTGATATATTACATGCCATATTTTAGCATCGAAAGTTCCCGTGAAGCATAATGGTTCCACTAAACCAGGTTCCTTGGAACCAATTTCGACTATAATTAATTTTTCATTATATTCAATCATGATCAATAGCCTACATAAACTAACATTAAATGATTATATCTCGTAAACTAATGCCCATTAGCATGAGTTACTATATCATATAATAGTAGGAGGGGTACGTAACAACATATTTAAATTTCAGTTAAATCCAAGCTTAACAGACCTGGTCCTCCCCTTGTTAAATAAATAAGGCTTTTGATATATTACATGCCATGTTTTACCATTGAAAACATTTGAGGGTGTCAAAAGGGTACCATTAGAGCACGTGCCATTGTTTCGATTTCAACCATTTTCAAAATGGTTGATTCCCGGAACCATATTTATTAATTGGTGAAAATAGTAATTTATATCCACTTCAATCTCGTCATTACGATTTGTTTGATATATTACTTAATCTCTCCATTGAAAATTGCTTGGTGGGGTCGTGAAGGTACCATTTGTGCAAATGCTATTGAACGGATTTAGATAATTTTTGTGATTGGTTAGTGCTATGTACCATATTTATCGACTGACGAAAATAGTAATGAATAACCCCTTCTATCTCGTCATTACCATTTGTTTGATATATTACTAATATATCTTCCCATTGAAAATTGCTAGGCGGGAAAATAGAGGTACCATTTCTGCACGTGCCAATGAACCGATTTAGATAATATTTGTGATTGGTTAGTGCCATGAATCATGTTCATCAATTGATGAAAACAGATTTTGAAAATCTTTCATAGCCTCGGAGTAGTTACAGACACGTTTCCCCACACTGAACAGATTAAAAGCACCACACTCTTTAACCACAACTAAAAAAGGCGTAAAACAAGAAATAAAACAAAAAGAATGACGAAAACGATACAACCTGCAAACATCTTTCGAAAGCTTTGCTTTCATTTTCAGCAGACAAGGAGAACCTCAAGAGATTCTTGAGAGAACTGACTTGTTTATTGAATTAGCAAGGTATATATAGTGAACAATATCCAGTAAAATAACCCTGAAAACGTGATTACCGTTTTGGTAACTGGGCCACCCATTGGATCAAACTAGATTGACCAACAGGGCCCCTGTCCAAATTTAACAGTAACTGCTTATCCGTTTTATTTATAGCTAAGCTTTCGTAAGAATCTAACAAGAATTTTTTATTGACAGATTTTATTAATTTCACACTATTCATATGGAATTCGTGGCTCGTATCCAGGGAATGCTTCGCGATGGCTGACTGGTTGCTTCTGCCAAATCTTGTGTGGTTCAAATGCTCCTTAAATCTTGTTTCTATGCTTCGGAACGTCTGCCCTTTGTACATCATAGGGCATTGGTTACATTGAGCATGGTAGATGCCTGATTTTTGCAGTGGTGAGATCTGGTCCTTAGGATCGCCCAGTAGTTGCTTCATTTGACCTGGATTGTTGAAAGCGAGAGAGACATTAAAGGGCTTAAGTATCGAGCTTATTCCGCTTATAAGAGCCTTGTTGTAGGGCAAGGAAATGATTTTCCGGTTATTTATGTTCCTTTTAAAAGTAGTGATTCCTGCTAAGAACTTTTTAAACCTTCTTCTTCTAACTAAATCCAAAATAAGCTTGGACCTATACCCGTTTTTGTTGGCAGTGTTTTGAATAATGGCCATTTCTTTTTTAAATTTGGACGGGCTCAATGGAATATTCAATGCTCTATCTATCATATAGATGAAAGCTGAAAAGTTTTTGGTTCCAGGGATGACTGGAATCATTAGGTATGTAGTTTAAACTGTTTGTAGGTTTTCTATACACATCAAATGATAGCGACTCTTTAAACCTAGAAAGAGTTAAGAATCTAAGAATCTATCATTTTTTTTTTTTTGTTTCTATTGATTATTGTTCACTATATATACCTTGCTAATTCAATAAACAAGTCAGTTCTCTCAAGAATCTCTTGAGGTTCTCCTTGTCTGCTGAAAATGAAAGCAAAGCTTTCGAAAGATGTTTGCAGGTTGTATTGTTTTCGTCATTCTTTTTGTTTTATTTCTTGTTTTACTCCTTTTTTAGTTGTGGTTAAAGAGTGCTGTGCTTTTAATCTGTTCATTAGTACGATCCACATAAATACTTATTTTGTACCCCCCCCCCCCCCACACTGATAGCATAAAGCACCTTTCAGTACTTAATAAAACGAATTCTCTCCCCAGTTCACTCTCAGTCATTTTATTATGATATGCCAGGTAAGAAATAAAATTCTAAAAAAATTTCAACTTACAAAATAAAAGAGAAAGTTTCTACGCCGTTACAAAGTACATAAAAACGCTTAGAATTAATACAGTAAAAATGCATAATGAATATTTGAAAAAAAAATGTTTCAATTCTCCCAATGGATGGACCTCTCCAAATATGGCACAGCTAGCCTAAATAATTCATTGATCTTACTTTAATCGAATACTTACCAGAGGCGAAAAATAGGTCCTGTATGACACTCGTAAGCGTTCCAAACATTGGTTGTCAGACCGGGACACTGTGCCTCACACCTCATTGCCACCCCTACACCCACCCAAGATCATGCCCTGTATCTGGTGGACTATATGCCAAATGGTTCACTACGAGCTGTTATCAACTGGCCAAACCATCACTGGGGACCTGTACTCCCAGCAGTTGGAACGTGTGCAACAGACATTGCAGAAGAAGGAGCCAGCATTGATGAATCGCAAAGAAGTACTCTTCCTTCATGACAATGCCCGACCACATCTTAACCGTAGAGCGGCTTAGCTGGGAAACTTTGTGTCATCAACCTTACTCACCAATGGATTATCACCTTTCCCATTCTCTACACAATCACCTTCGTGGAAAATCCTACACCAATGATACATACCTGCGAAAGGCACACACTGACTTCTTTGAGTCCAAGACCGACAAGTTTTACAGCCAGGGGATTGATCAACTGGCGACATGTTGGCAGAAGGTGCTAGATGCCAATGGGGATTACTTTGGGGACTAGCAATACACTACTTTTTGTGTATATCATTTTGTTTTGGCAAGAACTTTTGTGTTTACCTGGTATATGTAGAATCGTTTGAAGCGAAACTAGAATTGAAAGCGACTAAAATCTCGGCGACGAAATTCCCCGAGGTTTTGGCAGCAGGAAATGACGTCATGTTACGTTGTGTTGTCTAGAGAAGGGGTGGATGATAAGAGGGCCAATTTTCAATATTCAGAGGCACTTTTCTTAATAAGATATTAGGATAAATTGAAAAATTTTGAATGATATATGCTTTATTAACCTGGATTAATGTTATGATGCAAAAAAAATAAAGTCGAATTTTTCCGTGGAGTTTACCTTTAAGACAGCCAAGGATGAAAACCTTATTATGTTCATTGGGCATAAGGGCACTAATTAAGCCTTATGGCATGCAGTATTATCTTGTTTAAAGTGTCTTTGTTATGGAGGGAAGATACATAACATACGGGTGAACTTGGCCAGTGACAAGATTCAGATGAATCTCGTGTTCAATCTGTATTCTAGGGAATCAGTAGCGCTAAGGTTTGTCATGATATTCTCAATCCTCTGCCTCAATAACTTTTTCAGATGGCACTGATTATTATGCTAGGCATTGTGTGGCAGCACATCACAAAGAAACTTTTTCCATGCATTCACATACCACTGCATTAGAATGTGGTCAACGATGCGACTGTCTTTCATTTCCTTCTTAATAGTGCATATTATTATAAACTAGCAGAGGTACTCGGTGTTGCCCAGGATAATTATAGTTATAGGTAAACAGAACAACCTCAATAAGTTAATAACTCAAATTGGTTTTCAGTAATTCTACACTTTCCTACTGTAGACGAAGAATGTTGTTCAGATGTTTCCGATGCCGGGATAACTTTTTATCTTCTCTGACCAATACTCGTTCTTTTCTTCTGTGACATTTCAATATATATGTATTAACATGTATCCTTCAAACTATTATTAAAGAGCACAATACAGTGTGCTTTTTGATTTGATGTGTCGAGTTGATGTATGCTTTGTTCTCGGTTATGTTGCAAACTGTCGCCCAAGGCCGACCAACGCCCTTATATACCCAACCCACTGGAAGAGGAAGGCTCTACACTGTTCAAGGGTTCAAAACACACAAATCATTGGAACATTTGTTACGAAGCTGAAGGGAGACACAAGTGGTATCATCATTACATCAGTTTGCATGGCGACAATATTTCCCCAGTGTTGATGTTGTAATATATGGCAACAGTAGCTTCGATAAAATAACTCTCTTCTTGGGTGGCAGTGGATGTACATGATCGTTTGTGTGTGTGTGCTCTGCAATCCAAACAATCTGAGTGGGGTTATCTACTACTTTGTAATCTGTTCTCGATGTCTTGAAGCAAAACTAGGCCATTCATCACTTTTCGGGGTCTAACAGTCTTCGTTTCTTTGGTTAACACACTCACCATTCGCTCACAATTTGATCACCATTTGGTGAGTTGCAGCACTGTACTGGCAAAACCAATACAGCACAGAATGAAGAGATTTTCCACTCTTCCTCAACAGTCTGCTAACTCTCCATTATCTTCAGTTAGTGCTCATTTTCAAAGAAATGTTAAGTTCTAAGAACTATCAATTCTAAGAAAAGCCTGAACAACAGGAATTCTATGCATTGTTACAAATTGAACCTTATTTATAAAGCACAAACTTTGCCTTGCAATTGTTGGGAATTAGATATATTTGGTTGGTCCGTGCAAAGTGCTGGTGAATTACATGTTTATACCATTGTTGATATCTATTGTTGCACAAACTTTGCCTTGCATGAGATGCCTCTTATTCGTATGCCCTATCCTTATCATGAATATCGATTTATTGTTGATAATTATTATTTTTCCGAAATCTGAGTTAGACACTGACCTCCCTCTTGCTTTGAAGATCAAGTGTGCAAAACTTCCATCAAGATCGGAGTAAAACTGCAGATTTGATTAAGAAACAAACAAACACTCTTCTTATATATATATAGATAAAAGAATTACTTAAATATTACTTACATCTGTTTGCTTTCCTGAGATTGGGAAAAAGACGCAGACACTTGAGCAAGCTCCATTTTGAACTTTCAGTTCCAGATGGTTGGTACTTTCTTGCAGTGACCTTCAGCAACCAATCAGAGCTCATGAACTCAAGCACATCCAGTTCTAGAAACAGGATGACTACATCCCAATGTTGTCCCTTGATCATCGCATTTATGACCTACTTTCAACCTAAGCCTTGCCTTTCATTGCAATAATCACTGTTATCTGAACAAAGTATAAGGCAGTTATTGCATATGGGAGGATCCATCATTTCCTGCTAGTGATGCCATACTTTGAATTTGCCATCCATACTGGCAGATTCAAAGTATGGCATCACCAGCTTCTTGAATTTCTTGAATAATCACCTGCTTATTCAAGAAATTCATTAGACTATGCAAAATTTTTCTAGTCATCGATAGTAACTTCATTTAGCTATGAAAAAAAATGTATGTGTATACAAGGTGATTAATATAAAACCGGCCCAATGAATTTGCTAACAGTTCAGCAGTTTATGCATATTATGGATCAAAATTACGACATATTAATCCATGGGCCACAACAAGTTGAATGATGTGTGGATGGTCCGATGGTCTGTTCAGGTATACAAACATTGGACTGATCTTCAACATGACACTGGACAGCACTTGGTATTGCTGAATTCATGAATCAGATGATGTGGAACTTCTAGTATTGAATTTAATCTGAACATTAGAATGAAAAGATATGTGAAAAGGGATGTCAAATGAATGCGTTATTATTTCATAAATTAATATTAGAAACTACTTGACAGTATCTGAAAATTATATTTTTTCATTTGGATGTTTAACTTTTTCCTTTATAAATAAATCTTTAATTTCAGGAAGAGCATTAACTTAAATTACATTCCATAAATTAAATAAGTTATTTTTATGTATATAAAATACAGATGAATCCCAACATCTCAGTCATTTTGAATTGCAAAGCTGATTGGCTCACGGCTTGCAATGCAGTATGCAGAAAAGCTCGAATCTCACGGTCATTTTTTCATTCTTAAAAAAGAAGATATCAAGAATCAGAGATTATCCGATAACTTAAGAAAACAGAAATTTATTTTTCAATGAGCTGGCACCTACACTTAAGCGTGATCCAAATGTTTAATTATAAGATCACTTCGAATTGCTTCTGGCATCCAGCAATTAAAATTGTATACAACATTAACAAATGATTGCAATATTTTCATTTTTTAGGGAAAAAGCCGTTAACTTGCAAGCTGCACAAGGAATTAATTCATATTAATAGTTGTCTTTATTTACTGAAGCTTATTGACTACTTACTATCAAATAACACAAAGTCATATTTTGAAAATCTTATTTCAGGGAGAAAAAATGACTTAAACTTGGGCTCACTAAGCAATTTTATTGTAATTCAATATTGTAGATAAACAGATCTCATAAAAAGATAATTCATGCCAACTGGACCAGGGCTTTCAGGATTTTATCTCTTAAAAGGATAATTCATCCCATCTGACCAACTTCAAATTTCAAGAAATATTGTTGGAACTACACCAAGGTATTAGCCAAAGTTCTGCCAAACATTGATTTTGTATCTGCTTCAGTTGATTATCTGTTGTTCCCCAAAGATTAGGTACTCATGTTATTTTCTTACTTACGTGAAAAAGCCACAAATTTAGCTTACTCACATGTTAATACAGATAGAGTTATGCATCTTTATATTTCTGAACTTGGCCAACTTTTTACCTCAATCAGAGCTTGCAGCTTTCCCTAAATATGATGCTCATGGGTAGCTTACATTGGAAAATATATCACCTAAATATGGGTAATCATTATTTTTAAGGTTTTCTCATCTATGTTTACTTATGACACACTTACTATACTTTCTATCATATTTATTCTACTATAATGAGAAAAATTTGCGTGACCATATTATACAAGAGTATAATATTAGCGCTGAAATGACTAGGGGGTGGGGGGGTCAAACGAACTTCAGGCTGATGAAATTCAAACGAAACTAGCGTATAATATATATCACACTACATTAAATATACAGTATAAACAATGTACAGTTCATTATACAATAGAGTAATTGACTTTTTATTTGAATTTCCCGTCGCCAAAGCTAATATGAGAATAACTTCAAAATGCATCGATCTTATAATTTTCCCACTTAAATTTTATTAAATTAATATCTATTTATTATTGTTTACAGTAATCACCTACAATAAACTTTGGATATTTGTAAATATCACTAAATAAAATTAAGGAAACTAAATTCTATGGAGATTTAAACAAGGCTCTTTTCACATACTGCCATTTTGAATAAATTAACGAACACTCAAGGTTGTTAAAAAGAAGGTGGCCTCTATCTGCCGATTTCTCTGAAAAGCACTTGCGTTGCCTTCTAGGATTATGACGTAACCTGGAAGGTTTGCAGCAAGCGATCCTTATCTTTTAACATGAAGCTGAGATGGCTGGAGTTGAATGTGCTTTTGTTAATAATAAATGCAATTATTTATTATTTCTAGTCCAATATTATAATCTACGGTGGATCTATTGGATTTACTCTTTCATGGCAGTAGATACGAGCAAAATTTCATTAAATGCGCAAACCCCCCCCACCCCCTTTATAATGAAAAAGAGCACACTCATAATGAATTCTTGATATGCTCTGATAAGGCAAAAATCCAACCGATTGTACTATGAGAAAATCGAAAGTTAAGAGAAAATTTGAAACCTGAGAGAGAGGTTTAGAAAATAAAATATACAGAACACTCTTCGCGTTCATCTTTACCTCCTCCACTCGTACCAAATAATTAAAACTGTCTGGTGGCTTCAGATTCATTTGAGGACTATAAACCCCATTCGGAAAAACGACGACGTGGGATATGCTTTAAAATCAAGTTTATGACAATACACTCTAACCTGCTTATTACGAACTCTCTTAATACAAAATCCCGTTGAATACGAAATTATTTTCTGGCCAGACCCCATCGATGTAATTACATGTAAAATTGCCCCAATAATACGAACATTTTTTTATGAAAATACGGTTATTACGAAAAAATGTTAGCAATTTTTTTGTTTAAAACAAGGTTTTTTTAAATAAAATGCGAGGTTTTTTTGCGAAAATAAGGTATCAAAATCGTAATATCAGATTTGGAAAAAAAAATTTGGTCTCCCCCCCTACCGATATAAGAGCGGCTGTTAAAAACCTCTCCGTTTTAAGCCTAAGTACAAGATCAGCAAATTTCCATAATAAACATGTAAAAATGATCACATCCTTTATTTTTAAACGAATAATTTTAATATTACAGTTCAAAATTGTTTATTAACGTAAGAAATTACGCAGAAATTAACTTTTTAAGATCTTCCACTGCCATTGCTATCCCAGAAACCATTGCCAACTATGGCGTCGGGCTCTGGATAATAATGTGATCGGATGAAAACGTGAAGAGATCGTTTGAATTTCATACTGTGAAATTCTTTACAAAAGCGACAAATATGGATAATTTGCTTTTATAAGTTAAACAATATACGGTGATAATTTTTTGATTTAATAAACGTTAGAAATTTTTATAGGTGACGTCAGAAAAACTAACATCCATGTTTAATGAGCAACCAAACGTCGTAATTGTTAAACTGCAAAACATCAACTTTTTCAAGAGGTTGCATCATAGGCTAACTTGTTTTCTAACAATAGAAACAAAGACAGACTAAATAGCAAGTTTGGTAATTAATTTATTTAACACCTACGCGTTTCGTGGAAACCACATCTTCAGGGTAGGATACAGCTACGTTCAGTCAAGAACGGAGGCTTGTTTTTATGGCCATACCCCTCCAATCAGAAAACTTTCTCATTGGAGGGGTTGACAATAGCAGGAAATCCAATCATCATACAATAATCAAGTACAAGGTAATCCAATGGCATGGCAAGACTATTTGAACATTTCACCAATAATAAAATTATAAACTGACAGCTTATAAAGATAACATAGAAGAAAATAAATATAAAATTTATAAACCATTATATACAAATTAAACATTGATGGTATAAATGAAATTAATTGCAATAAATTACAAGATTGAGTGTATTATATAATGGAAGGGGCAGATGATTCATGATTCGTAGAACGGCTCTTACAACCGAGCTCCAATACATCGATGTTATTCATGAATCGATTTTTCGCCTGTTTTTGTCACATCATTGACTACATCTAAAATGGCGCTGTTTTCAAAGTTAATTTGATTGTTTAAAATACGTTTGTCTCCATTCTTTATATATTTTCTGATTTCCAAGGCTTCTATTGTTAAAATCCGTTTATGATCTCGTTCCATCGAGAACATAATGGATATCGTAAGGAAGGAACGAGATCATAAACGGATTTTAACAATAGAAGCCTTGGAAATCAGAAAATATATAAAGAATGGAGAAAAACGTATTTTAAATAATCAAATTAACTTTGAAAACAGCACCATTTTAGATGTAGTCAATGATGTGACAAAAACAGGCGAAAAATCGATTCATGAATAACATCGATGTATCGGAGCTCGGTTGTAAGAGCCGTTCTACGAATCATGAATCATCCGCCCCTTCCATTATATAATACACTCAATCTTGTAATTTATTGCAATTAATTTCATTTATACCATCAATGTTTAATTTGTGTTTAATGGTTTATAAATTTTATATTTATTTTCTTCTACGTTATCTTTATAAGCTGTCAGTTTATAATTTTATTATTGGTGAATTGTTCAAATAGTCTTGCCATGCCATTGGATTACCTTGTACTTGATTATTGTATGATGATTGGATTTCCTGCTATTGTCAACCCCTCCAACGAGAAAGTTTTCTGATTGGAGGGGTATGGCCATAAAAACAAGCCTCCGTTCTTGACTGAACGTAGCTGTATCCTACCCTGAAGATGTGGTTTCCTCCTTTCTTGCTATTTAGTCTGTCTTTGTTTCTAACAACTTTTTGTAATTTCTAAGTCCATATATTATTTGGAAATACATGTAATAAATGTCCTAGTATATTTACGTGTTTCTTCATTACAATACATTAACATAAACACTTATTCAATATCAATAGATAATGATTTCCAAAGGGTTTAAGAAAATCGAAATGAAACATCGATGGTGCAAAAGCATCGAAAATTCGATGGCCGAAACTTTTTGAAAATCCGATACTTTCGGCTACTCCATTTCAGCCCTGCATTAATACATGTAAATCTAATCGAGGCACACAAATAAAAAATTTTCCTAAGAAATTGAGCATGCAAACGTGCAACTTTTTTTTTTAGTGTATTTTCTTAAAGGATGCGTGCGCATACCGCATTGAATGAATTAAGATCGTTTTTCTTATCCCAAGATGATGCTTTGGATGAATTGCTAAATTACTTTTATAAATGGAACGGTTATGTAAGCAACAAATTAATTGTTAAGAGTAAACAAACCATGATAACGGATTATTTTGTCTAGAACACAGAATAACGATAAAAGATAAAATTTGTCTATTTTTTGTCTTTCTCTGATATTACGAAACTCGGATATTACGAAAAGATTTTTGGTTCCGTAGGGTTTCGTATTAAATGGGTTAGAGTGTATACAGCAAACTCATTACAAATTTTTAATTTTACAGGGTGTCTCACCTAAAATGAACCAATAGCCAAATTGTAATTGTAATTTGAGCAAAGCGAACCAACACTTTCAAATTGTAATTTGAGCAAAGCGAAGGTATTCAGGCTCAAACAGAAAGTAATCGAGTATGTAGGCATTACTTTTTATTCCCTATCATATTTTTAAAACAATATAAGTGTCGGCAGATGTTTTTATTAGCACTTAATGCTAAATGATTGAATACTGTAACAGGTTAGCCATTGAAAAATTGATTTGACGAGATGTGGAAGGATCTGTGTGGACTTATAGACATCATGCGGTGTCTATAAATTAACATGCGAGGTTTGTGGAGCATTTTATGTGGGATCTACGAAAAGATCATTCAGAGAACGGTTTGACGACCATCGCAGATCATGGGTAAATAGAGATGGTAAATCTGCATTCGCGACACATCTGATTAAAAAGAAGCACTCGTTCGCCGATATTCAAGAGATTATGAGCATTGTCAAGAAAGAAAAGGTCCAGAGACGGATCCTCACGATGGAAGCTTTGGAAATCAGAAGACACGTATTAGCAGGAGAGGCATTACTTTTAAACAACCAGACAAACATTACTTATAAGGAACCTGATCCTCGATATGGTAAACGAAGTAATCAACAGCAAGAATCGTAATCGATCACGGGAACAATAAATATCGATTGTTGGAGTATCGATTATCACGATGAATATTTTACTCTGCTTATAAGATAATATTATGTTATTGATTTCCTTTTGTTTTTGTTTAGTTTTGAATTATTTTATTTTATTTTCATTTTCAATTAAATTGTATTTATATAACTTATCTACACATGGCAATATGAGTCATGATTCGTGTATTTTGAACGAATAACATTCCTTGTTAGCCCCACGGTTGAAATTTGCATTTCGATTGGTGGGGTAAATCCATAAATCGTGAACGCAATCGGCCTCAATTGTGGTTGTATTGTTTTCCCTGAAGATGTAATTATTACGAAACGCGTAGGCAATTAAAAAAGCTTCTACCCTTTGCTAATTTCAGAGTCCTTATTTTATAGTATTTATAAGCAAAGTCGACCATTATGCAGATTCTATAATAATGTTAACACTTGTTGCATTGTGTGATGTCACGATTCCGAAACTCGATTGCAGAGAAATGGGAAAAAATGAGGGTTTTTTTTTTTTTTTTGTATACTTTATTAATTTTAAGTTTGAATTAATATTTATATATATATGCTAAGTGATTATTGAGACCTTTCTTTGGTTTGAAGTGAAAAAAAGTTGTTTTGAACATAGAATTTACCTTTAAATTTCTTATACCAAATATTTTTGAATATTGGCTACTTCACTTCAAATTTTGAGAGTAATTATGGAGCTAATTAATGTCTTCAAGGATATTATTACCATTGCTACAGGAAAGTATTAACAGGAAAGTAAATAAAGTGTTAACACTCCTGCAGACATGCGATAAACCTCGCTCCACTGGTACAGGAGATTCGTACGTGGATATAACAAGGAAAGCGAAAATGGTGATTTCTTACCGGATGGCTAATGGAGAGCTCAATCTTGTGCATAAGGGAACACACAAGAAGGAGACTCCACATGGTTAATAATTTGAAAAATCATGGTAACAAACCATTATATATCAGAACAAACGAGAATTGCTCTGGGGTCCTATTTATGCCAGACGTTGCAACATTATAGAGAGAAAGTTATTTGTATCTCACATCATTGTGTGACAAGCACACAGACAGTGTTGCCAGATCAAAATGTCGAAAACCTCCATCATCTACCTAAAAAAACACCAGTTTCCCCCTAAATAAGCCATAAACCCCTCCAGTTTTACCCTCTAAATATTTGTTAAAATTTTAACCCCCAGGAAACCCCTGAAGACTGGAAAAAAAAACAGTTTTGGGTCAGCCTAAAAAAGCACCTAAATTTGTGGGACCGTATTATACATGAGTATAATATTAGCCCTGCAACGACTGGGGGGGGGGGTTAACAGTAATAAATAGATATTAAATTGAAACTAGCGTATAATATACATCACAGTACATTAAAGAAACAGTATAAACAATACACAGTTCATTATACAGTACAGTAATTGACTTTTTATTTTAATTTCCCATTGCCAAAGGCTAATACAAAAATAACTTCAAAACTGCTTGATCTTACAATTTTCCCACTTAAATGTTATTAATATTAAATTAATATCTATTTATTACTGTTAACAGCAATCACCTACAAAAACTCTTTGGATATTTGTCAATATCACTAAATAAAATTAAGGAAACCAACTTCGATGAAGATTTAAACATGGCTCACTTCACCATTTTGAATAAATTAACGAACATTGCCATTCACCTCTTAATTTTCCCACTTAAATTTTATTAAATTAATATCTATTTATTACTGTTAACAGTAATCACCGATAAAAAATCGTTGGATGTTTGTAAATATCACTAATAAAATTAAGGAAACTAACTTAGATGGAGAGATAAACACGACTCACTTCGCATGCTGCCATTTTGAATAAATTAACGAACACAGCCGTCAGAGACAACACCATTTAAAAGGAAAGCCTGTGCTCAGAAAATTCATACATTGTTACATTATCATAAAAAGGCATTGTTAATCGTATTTCTAACAATAATAAGTCCTAAATTATGACTATCTAAGATTAATCATAGATAAGCCATTCTCCCTCTTCCCTGCAATGGAACTTTATCCACTTTTTTCACTTTTCTGTAATGAACTCATGTTTTCCACTTTTTATGATCTCAGAAGCAATGATTGGTAATAGCAATAGGAAAATAAAGAGTTTTTTTTTTCCTTTTTCTGTATATTCTTGCATATTTTATTTCTTGCGAGAAGTCAAAAATGGGGACCGCATAATGCAAGAGGATAAAATTTTTTACCGTTTTTTTTTTTTTTGGGCTCTGAAAGTAGAATTGCATTATACAAGATGCGCATTATAGTAGAATAAATACGGTATTACCAGAACGTTAGGAAGCTGAGAACCAAATTGGCTAGTATAACTGATTTCGTGCTTGAGCATAATCATTTTATCTACTGTTTGACCGAAACGTGGCAGATTTTATGCTTTTCAGTGATAGTTTCAACGTGTTCAGACATGACAAAGTAGTTAGAACAAGGGAAGGGGGAGTTCTTATTGCGGTCCCGACTTTGTTGAGATCAGTTTAGTGTTTGTTCACCATCTCAGTTAAAGATATCGATGTTGTTGGCTTTGTCATAGTTAAGAGTGGGGCAGACTGAAAGCACAATAAACTGTGTAAAATAAATTGTTACATTCCACCTACACTTCCATCAACTAATTTCGAGTCTTTTCTCGAAGAATTATCGCAGTTTATTGCGCTGCTCGACTACAAATGTCTAGTCCAGGGCGATTGCTCAGCAGAGGAAAGCTTTGACAACATGTTGGCTAAGAGAAATTAGTTTTGTCACCTGACAAAGTTAAAAATGTTTACAGTGATAATCTGGATAAAGTTTTGCCTTCTCTGAGTTTTTGTTCAAATGATCAGAACGAGATGGCACGGATCGACGATTTTCACCCTCCATTAATCGCACCCCTCAAGACCCCCTTAGTGTCTAAAAAAAGATCCAGCACATCTATGTTCTTATTTAATAGAGGTGGCTATCTGGGAATATACAACTTCCTTCACGACTTTGATTGGAAGGTCATCTCAACATGTTCTGATGCAAATGTTATATGGGAACACATCATAGCGGCGAAAAGAACTGCTGTATCTATTTTTGTCCTACTAGCTAATTCAAACGGTCAACAAATAAAGAAGTCATCACCATCCAGATCGTTCCCCAGTTCGGCACAGACATCCAAATTAGAATGGAAAATAAAGCAGGATACACACAAGAATTTTAAAAGATCAAAAGACATGAACGATTATCTTCTTTTCAGCGGCCAGAAAAAAATTTAAAGATAGCTGGGCATTCGACAGAACTATTATTTTAATTCGATGGGAGCTCAATTGAAGACCAACCCTACAGATTTTTGGGACGTTGCTATAAAACTGCTGCAATCCAACATGAAAAAACCTAATGTTATAGAGCTGTACGAGCTGGACGAAGTAGCTCATACCTTTGCTTTAATCATGGACAATAATATATATATATCAAACCAGATGTATTGTTACTAGAGGATTGCTGTAAAGAAAAGAAAAAAACAGCCCCTTTTACATTTAGACCCTGTAGACCTGTAGACATGTAGACCCTGTTCGGAACAAACTCTTACCGATACAGCCAAAGGATTATCGGCATCTAAAGCCTGCATTATTGCAGAAACTCCTGATTTTATATTCAAGGGCTGCATTTTGGCATTGACTGGCTCCCTGCTGCATTATTTAATGTATCTTTAGAAAGTGGAACTTGCCCTGAGGCTTGGAAACAAGTCAGCATCCATCCAGTCCCCAAGAATGGCGGTAAGAATGGACAAAAAACATCCAGGCCTATTACTCTAATCCCCTTTCCAACTAAGCTGCTGGAAACTGTGGTAGCCGAGCAGCTCACCACATATATTGATTCTGAATTGTCACATACACCACATGGTTTTCGCCCCAGATGATCAACTCAAACGAATTTGGCCACTTTTTTACATTACGTTACATGTAACATGGATCGTAGAGTGCAAGTCGCACCCTTTACCTCAACTTTTCCAAGGCATTTGATAGCGTCAATAACGAATTATTGCTTGAAAAACTGTGCTTTGCTGGTCTTTTCAACCATAGTTATTCAGTGGTTCTCCTTGATGCTCAACGGCAGATGTTTTAAACTTGGCGAGCTGGGCATCTCACGCCACGCTTTTTCAATCATGCATGGTGTCCCTCAGGGGTCTTCTTTGGGCCTGCTATTATTTAATATCTTCACTGCAGATCTCCCGTTTGTGCTTTCTGGAGAACCCATGAAGGTCCAGATCTATGCAGACGATCTTAAAATCTATAACGCAATTGACAGCTCGAGTGTCTGTGAGGCTTGACAACATAGTCTCACTATTGTGTCAAAATGGGCAGTTAAAAACGGTTTGGTACTCAACAAACAGAAGTCGTTCGTTATTTCCTTTAACAGGAAATCGGCTCCCCGAGTATAGCACAGAAGGCGGCCTTCTGACTAGAAAGACTGAGATTAAGGATTTAGGCATACTTTTTGCTAATAACTGCTCCTTGTTAAATAATAGATTGAAGTACTAAATCACAACATTTTTTGTCATATTGGCATCCTGAAACGTCTTACCCAGTACTTCTCTGACACTTCTCTTTTTATCATTCTGTTCAAAGCTTTTATAGTACCTAAGTTGCTTTACTGGATCTGGATATGGTACAATGGCAAAAAACAAGCACTGGCGTTTATTCAATGCAAATTCTTTAGTTTTAACAGTTTCCTTGCTACCAGGTTTAATTTTCAGAATGCACTGGACAGGAATAGTCATCTGTTTAATATTAACCTTATTATTAGCAGATGTCTTTATAATATGTACTCTTATTAGTCTTTATCATAACAGGATGTGTGTGCCAGATATAATTGGAGATTTCATTTTTCAAGATTTGAGAAGGGTGCGAGGTGGCTATGTTTTTAGATGCCTCTTTAAGGGCCGTATCACGACTTGATAAAATGAGGTCTCAGTCGCTGTGGAGTCATTGATGAGACCCGTTTGAGCTGACAGAGGTATCACATCTTGCCTAAACGCGGCTCGAGAAGGCGAGACACCGAGGCAGGTGGCTTGAAGGAGTCTCAGTGACCAACAACGAGGAGCAACGACAAACAAACATGTCGGACTTGCTACGTATAGTAGAGAAATGCCACGTGTTAGGCAATTTTATCCTTGTTTCGAGTAACTAATATGGAATAGGATGACTACTATGAATGACGCTGATGATTTGCAATTCAAGAAACGCTGATGATTTGCAATACATTTCTTTCAAATATACTAGATCAGTACAATCGCTCATTTCGAATTGATGCCCTGCCCCCCTCCTCTCTCAAGCAGGTTTGCTCTTTCTCTTCTCCCAGTTAGCTCTGCTCTGTTTGCTTCACTATTTCATATAACATTATTGCAGGTTTTACAATTAATGCTAAAAAAATGATTGAGAATGGAATTAATCTGTTACATGTAATTAACACTGAAAGAGAGAGAGACACTGGGAGGACTGTGTAGATCCATAATAATTCTGACTAACTCCGATCGACCTGAAACTCGTTGGACACACACGGGCTAGCGAGGCATTCATCCCCGCCAAGAATCGAGGCATTCGGCCGTGGCTGTATTTCTAGGTTGTGTCATGTTTACTTATCAATTGAATTGAAGTCCAATAAATAAAGGAGAATGCGATTAGCTTTATCAGAATATTTCTTTTAATTTAAACTCCCCCCCCCCCCTTTTATTGCAATTAATAAAACATCTGTAATGATAATGGCTTTGATTAAAGCATTAATAATAATAAAAAAACACATAATAAATGTTCTTAATTATGAGGTATAAGTCAGATAAATATGCATTATATAGCTATATAACAGAATTCAATAAAGTTATAACTTAAGTATATTTTATTATAATCTATATATATTAAAATGGATGTATGCATATATATTTGTGTCTTATACAAATTTATAGTTTTATTCTGATCTTATACAGTGCAGATTTGACCTTCAAAGCAAGGAAAAGAGCACTGTCTACATGAGATTTCGAAAAAAAAACCTTCTTTTATATAAAATTCATTTTCCATTTGTTAACACATTAACTGGTGTTGCACTACAAACGTAACATATTTACTGGTGTGGCACTACATAATTAACCAAATTAACCTTTTTTAGGGAGGGGGGGTAATGAATTGAAGAGTGTGCTTTCCATGAAGCGCGATATCTCCACCATGACCTACCTAAAACCTTCCCAGGCTCCATCGGAATTACCATGAAAAATTTCATCAAGATTGGTCTAGCCATTTTGAAATGCATACCGAACAGATAGATCCATGTGTGTTTCTCTCTTATAATTTAATTCCAATCTTGATGAAATTTGCAAATTTGATCTTCAAAGCAAGAAGAAGGTCACTGTCTACATGAGATTTCGAAAAAATAATATTTATCGATAATAATTCATGGATTTAAATTCAAATTATGGACCAAAAATATATCTCCTGACGAACAATGCAAGGTAAAGTTTGTGCAACAATAGACTGCTCTGTTTGTTTCAACAGTAGTGATAGCAACACAGAATTCTAAAAATGATATGGCATTAAATACAAAAATTGGAGAAAATATACCAGATTCAATCTTTATATATAAAAATTCAGGTTCAGGGTGCGATAGCCCAATTCATGGTTTCTTAATTGAAGAGGTTATGACACTACTTGTAACTGTTCCAATGCTAACGGCGCGAACCAGAAGATGTATCGGTAGTAGAGGGCGAACGAGCAATCTATGCTTCATTTATTAAATTTTTATGAATCATTTTGAATCACTTAGGATAAAAAGCTTAAAATGTATAACTAGCTGTGCCTTAAAATAAACATCGATAACTTATGCTTTATATGTTAAATTCTATTGTATATCTGATTATTTAAAGCATATTTCGATGTTTCGCCATCTGGTGGACAAAATAATAGCGGGATCGTGTTTAAACGGGAGTGTCATTCATACAGGGTGATTCAGTCAATTTCTGACCATTTCAGTACTATGATTTATTGACCCATTAATGTTTACAAACTTAGCATTTCAGTATGATATTTTAGGCAGTTCGGAGTTTTTATTCCCGTGGAAAAGTCTTGATGATATGCTCAATGTGGCCACCACAAACGTTTTGAACTGCTCGCAGCCGAATGGTGAAGTTGTTCATAACTCTATCCAGGATTTCTGCATCCACAAGGGTGCAGCAGTCGACGATACTTTGTTGCAGCTGGTCTAGAGTTCTTGGTGCTGTAGTGAACAGACTGTCTTTAAGGAACCCCCAGAGATAAAAATCACATGGGTTTAGGTCAGGACTTGTAGGGGGCCAAAGAAAGCCACCCCCGAATCGATCTGGAAACCTGTTTGAAATTATACGATTTCCGAATCTCTGTTTGAGAAAGTCTAGCACTTCATTAGTGGTGTGAGGCCTAGCCCCATCCTGTTGAAACCACTGACGTCGAAGCGGTATACACCTCCTTCGCAGCTCGGGGATGAAGAAGGTTTCCAACATGTTAAGGGTAAGCCTGTGAGTTACGGTGCCCTCAAAAAAGAACGGACCAATGTTGCCTCTTTTGGAAATCGCGCACCAAGCCATAACCTTTCGTGGATGAAGAGGTGACTTATGGATCTCATGAGGGTGCTGGGAACCTCAAAAACGAACGTTGTGTTTATTAACGTCAACTGACAGATGGAAGAAGGCCTCATCTGACACCCACAGGTTGTCCACAATGTCCTGATTGGCTTCCATTTCTGCTCCAAACTCCATCACAAATTGTTGTCGCTTCTCTCTTCCAGTGTCTGTTAACTCCTGATAAACATGGATCTTATACGGGAACAGGTGTAAATCCTTTCTCAAAATCCGCCACGTCGTGGTATATGACAGCCCTTCTTCAATGGATAGGCGGCGAACAGATATTTTGGTAGGGGAATCGACCAACCTTGTGCGAACATTTTCAACAATTTTGGTTGTTCGAAACGAGCTTCGCTCCCGCCTTTTTTCTTGCCTTTAACACATCCAGTGGCAGGAAATTGCTTGACAAAATCCATGATTGCTTGCCTGCCTGGTGCGTCTCTACACTTATACTCCTTCCGGAACTTTCTTTGCACAGTTACAGGTGATTTTGTCTCGAAATACCATTCGACAACCTTGCATTTCTGCTCTGTTGATAAAGCGGGCACCATTTTTCAACAATACGATTTTCATGCAGCGCCGTTGCAACAATACAAACTCCAACTATTTAGAAATTCGATATGGCGCTCATATTCTTTCAATTGTTTATCCCTAATGCACGTCATTCGAGTGAAATGGTCAGAAATTGACTGAATCACCCTTAAGTTATGACTCATAACCTCTTCAATTAAGAAACCATGGCCTAAATTAGTAGATGTGTCGACCATGAGTCAAGGTTCCTGGTTCGAATCCAAGTCGCAGAATTTTTCCATCCGTTTTTCTAATTAATATCATTTACCTGATGCTTGCAGTTTGTTCCAGTTTAATTTCTTTATTTCCTAACAGTTTATCAATTGTTGGAATTGTAGTGTACACAGACACAAATGATCATGTACATCCATCGCCATCCAAGAAGAGAATTTTGGAATTGTTGAATTTTTAGATAAACAAATGAATTTTTAAAGGTCAGGTCACACAAATTTACAGCCATAGCCAGGGCTGAAAAAACATCAGATCAAACTATTGTTTCATTTTCATTCTATTTCCTCCCACTTTCCTAGCCATACACATTATTCCACACATTGTTTCTCCGGCAGTATGGTAAACTCGCTCAGCTATAAACAACATTCCAACATGAACCAGGGAGAACTGTTAGAGGGCCATCCATTAGAATTATTAAAAAAAATTTTTTTTGGTTTTTCTATATGAATTTTTACTGTTTTAATGTGTTAATTTTTACTGTATATTCCCATTCAGATATTGCAAATTTTCATCAAAAAAAGAGCCCGAGCAATGCCGGGTATATCAGCTAGTTTTAATATAAAATTTGATAGTAATTTGATACATAGTTGCAGTAGTTGTGAATTGCATACCATTAATGGAAAATAGAGTAATTTTACAGTATGTTTACAATTCATAACTATTTTAATAATAATATAGGTTACTCTGTAAATTTGCACTAATTTTTACTTTATTGCATTTTCTTATAAATTTATATCATTTAGATAATTAATATTCAAAAAAATATTCCTGCATATCTCGATTTAATAAGTTTTTGTCTTATATGACTTGCTTAATTTGATTTTTTTTGAAATTCGCTCAGTTTATGAAGCACTTTTCAAGGAAACGCACCTCACCTTAACAGGCAATGTCACATTAAATTAACATACTTTTTTTTTTTTAACTCGTGACCCCAAACATTTCAAAAATATAAATTATTTAATTTGAAGTATGTTCAACATTAATCTTTATGTGAATGTGAACATAAGTTTATTTCAATTCCTAATGTTTGAATTTATGATAGCAAAAAAAGAATTACTTAACTCTTAAAATATGATGAAAATTTCTATAGCTTTTCTGATTAAAAAGAAAAAATAGAAAAATAAAAAATAAAAAAAACCATCGTTATATCCGATATTTAACTGGCTTTTATCATTTAAAAATATTAAAATTGTAAAAAAAAACAAAAAAAAACAAAAAAAAAAAACGCCTATTTTTCTAATAAAAAGAAAATAAGATATTTGGCAAATCTAAAGAAAGCCTGCAAGAAACTGGCATGTGTTTCTTACAAAATTTTAGTTCACAGATACAGTTTATTAATAGGAAACTTTTCTGCATTCTCAGAAGAAAAATGATTAAAATAAAACAAACCACATGGGGAAAATTTTAATTATTAAATAATTATTTTATTCATTTCTTAAAATAAAAAAGTAGTGAAATGTCAATGAGAAACTGTTTGTCAAGCTTGTAAGTTTTTAAAATTTCGAATTCCTGAGCACAAAAAAAAAAAAAAAATGAAAAGCATTCATACATGTAGAAATAGTCAAATAAAGGTACATGGGGAGCTCAGCCACGTTATCGTTTCCATGGTTACATGACACTTTCTAGAGAACACGCCTCCAATTTTGCATCACCTCGGCGACTCATAAGCGACTCGTTTGAGACTATGGGCGTATGCTAGATGTGATTCGAACTGGCAGGAAACTCGACCCAGCTAGCGAGTTGACTCGGATGAGACCCTCACGAGTCCAGCTCCTCGTACGTAACATAGTCGTGATGCAGCCCTTAATGGAGGACAAATCTATATGACATAGATCCTATAATGAAACTGATTGCCAACTTTAAGACTAATTTTAGGAACTTTTCCTTTCCAAAAGTTAACTCCAAAGGGGTTGAAGGGACCTC
This sequence comes from Rhysida immarginata, assembly GCA_023313115.1. Taxonomy (NCBI): domain Eukaryota; kingdom Metazoa; phylum Arthropoda; class Chilopoda; order Scolopendromorpha; family Scolopendridae; genus Rhysida; species Rhysida immarginata. The sequence continues at coordinate 101,614 of JAHWFO010030118.1, forward strand.
AAACAAACTTCGACGTTGTAAACAAAATACCGAGGGGGCCAGATATTGTGGATGGACATCAAATTAAGGAGAACTGGGAAACCATTAATCCACATAACGAAACTTTATTGCAATGGATACGTATTTCGACAGCCACACTGCCTTTTTCAGCATCTGATGGAACCTTTAGATTAGAGAAAAAACGTTTCACTGATGGCAAGTGAGTGCTTTACAGGTCTTATATAGGTATTATTTATTTATAATCACATAAATTAAATTAAACCAATCACGCATTTTAATTTATGTGATTGGTTTAACGTACCTATATAAGACCTGTAAAGCACTCACTTGCCATCAGTGAAACGTTTTTCTGATCTAAAGCTTCCATCGGATGCTGAAGAAGGCAGCGTGGCTGCTGAAATACGTATTCATCGCAATAAAGTTTCGTTATGTGGATTAGTGGTTTCCCAGTTCTCCTTAATTTAAACTTCAACCCAACGAATTTCAAATGAAACCAGCGTATAATATTTAATATACTGGTACAGTACATTATACTGTTAATTGTATAGTACATTAATTTGTTTTTTTCTCAATTTCTTGTCCACTTTTCTTCAAATGAACATTTATTACATACCTTAATGCATGAATACATAATACATGTATGTACTTTTTTAATAAATCATCACCTTTACTGTATTACGGAACTTTTTGAAGAATTAGATAATAATGAATCAGATTTTGAAGGTTTTTAATTGTACAGCATTCAGATTATGCATTTTTTTTAAAATGTAAAAAATAAAGAAGTTTTTATGTAGTTTCTTGCACATTTTATTTTTCACAAATTAGTGAAGACTGAAAAAATGGGGATCGCATTATACAAGAGGGTAAAACTTTTACTGGTTTTTTGTATGCTGAAAGTGTGATTGTATTATAGTAGAATACTTATATAATGGAAGCCAGGAAAACCTAAGCTATCATTGTTTTTGAGAAAAAGGAATGATAGGCTCAAACATTTCATAATTACAGCTTAAAAAAAAGGAACGGAAAAATTTCTGCAAAAGTTGTGGTCCGTTGTTCAAGTGTAGGTTGTAGAATTTATCCCTCCCTTTTCTATACTGTAATTAAGGGAATGATAATAACTTTTTATTGCCTAATATCGTGATCAATAATAAATGGGGAATGTATCAGTTGGTAAGAGGGGGGGGTCTGAGACTATGATTTTCATTACACAAAATGATAGCTTAAGTTTCCCTGGCTTCTGCTGAAGGAGGAAGCACAAAATCTTTCCTACCTACTGCCCCCCCCCCCCCTTCCTTATACAATAGGCAGAAATATACTCTTATTTGCACATCACATTTGGCAAAATGTCATTTAAGAATCTGGGGAAGCTATCAATAAATTTGATGAAATTTGGAGATGGTCAAGTGAGAATTATCTCCAAGAATGGCCTGCAAGAATTTGACTGTTATTAAATTTACCTGCAATGCTTTCATAGCTTTGCTTGCAGACGCTTTACTTTCATAATTAATAAAAGCACAAAATTTTTCTGGTATTATTCTGAGGCTTGACAGAACCCCGTATCTGTCAGACAAAATATAAGAAAAACATATCAAAAAAGAAAAAAAAAAAAAATAACAAAATCTTTATGTAAATCAAGACATTTTAAAAAGGTATACACCTCCATGTCAAAAAATTATGATAGACTCATTCAGCATCTTCAGTTCTAAATATTTAACAAAAAAGTCTAATAAACAACCATAGCAACATTTTTTAAAATAAGTCACATAAAGTCCAAAATCCTCCCAAAACATTTGTTAATCAAATAAATAATTAAAGAATAAATCATTAGATGGTCTGTGAGGGGTTTTAATGGTTCGCCTACCTCAGCTGTTCGAAATAATGATGAAAAATAGGAAAGAAAATTCTGCAGCCCGGGATCGAACCAGGAACCTTTGGCTCGGACCGCCAACGCGCTAACCAACTGCGCCACTGCGGCCATGAAAGCATTTCGCTATTTACATGACCTTAGGGCTTGGTTAGAGCAGTTACCTAGTTCGCCGGCTGGGACTAACTTTCCTAAGGCGAAAATTCTTAAAGAATAAATCACTAGATGGTCTGTGAGGGGTTTTAATGGTTCGCCTACCTCAGCTGTTCGAAATAATGATGAAAAATAGGAAAGAAAATTCCGCAGCCTTAGGAAAGTTAGTCCCAGCCGGCGAACTAGGTAACTGCTCTAACCAAACCCTAAGGTCATGTAAATAGCGAAATGCTTTCATGGCCGCAGTGGCGCAATTGGTTAGCGCGTTGGCGGTCCGAGCCAAAGGTTCCTGGTTCGATCCCGGGCTGCGGAATTTTCTTTCCTATTTTTCATCAAATAAATAATTGTTTGTTTTTATACAATTATTCAAGGACAAAAAAAATTAAGTTGTTTACAAAGATAGGACAAAATATTACGATATTAAACTAGAAGTTATTTCCAACCAAACCAATCACTAAATCTTGTTCAATATTTTATGGCATCAAGAAGTTTCTTACCATCCTTATTTTACTTTCTTTTTAAAGATTTTCCTACATGTATCATATGTACTCATTGAGCTCTTGCTTAATTTGTGAAACTACTTCTTTATGTTTCATCAATTTTTAAACGTTCTCAATTGGATTGAGGCCCGGAGAATTGCTTGGTCAGGGTAAAACATAAATTTTCCCGTCTTTTAGCCATTTCATTATAATTTTGGAGTCCAATTTGTTAAAAGCTCAATGTATCAGGATACAAAACTTCAGATGATGGAATCATGAAGCTCTCTTCCATGATATTTAGTTCAGTCTATCCTTGAGACTATACAATTCAGCACGCATGCATCCCCAAATCATCACTGATGATGCGACTTTTACATATCTCTTTAGACGAGCCTTTTGGAATACCTCTTACTTCATTCATTATACTTGCACACCTTGAACACTTACACAAAATATGGATGCAACACTGAAGAGGATGTTGTTCCAATCTTGTTTTCGCCATGATAAGTGGTCCAGATGTTGCTTGCTTGTCATCATAAGTTTTACTTTGGCCACACGCAAATTAAATCCCAAGGAACGCAGATGGTGAATCCTGTTTTTTTTGTGAGACTTCTCCATGCAGCAGGTAGGAATTTTGCACTTTCTGAATCAGTTTGAATAAGCCCCCCCCCCCCCCCCCTCTATTCTGTCCTGTCTTGGAGCTGTCACTTTAGGTTTTCCACAATCTTGTCGATTTGATGAAATGTTATGGTTGTTTTTGTACTTTTTCAATACACTGGACACAGTTGACAGTGACATTTAACATTTCAGGAAGTTCATTTTGCTTCTCATTTTCATAGAATGCAATAATCACTTGTTTTGCAGCATATGTAAAACAAACGCAAATTTCCATTCAACTGCACTAATTTAGGGAGAGTGCCCTTTTTTGATCAAACACAACCAACAAATGCGAATTTCCATCCGAATGCAATTTAATTATTTGTGGTTGAGGCATTTTTTATCTGCATTATGCGTCAACCATTATGGAATTAAGATTAAAATGTCGAGAGTTGGCTTATTCGCAAATGTACTTGCTTTTAGTTATTAAAAATAATTTCCATATTCAGAATACAGGGTGGCCCAGTCAATTTTTCGACCCACTGCGTTAACCAGGATACCAAAATAAAAAAAGACTTGCACAGGTTCTAGATCACATGATTGACTTCAGTGAGTGCAAAAACAATTTAAATGCATTTTGAATATTGCATATTTTTGTCCTATCATATTAAACATTTTAATTTTTTTTCTTAAATAACAATGGGCAACAAAAAAGATATTTTAACTTTTTTGAGTTTACTCGAATGGACTTAATATTGAATACAGTGAAACCTCTATTCTCGACCACCTCTTTAACACGACCCCCTCTTAACTTGACCACTTTTCCTTGGCACGGAATTAATGTCTCATAGGCACATTGCAGTTTTTCCTCTTTAAGCCGACCACCTCTTTACTCGACCAACGACCACCCATTTTAGGCACCAATCAACAGTATTCCCTCTTTAAACTGACCAGTAGACACTGCAAAATCGAGTCAAATCTTGGGATTGAAGCGTTAATAATGCCATTTCCTGTAGCTTAAAGAGTATGCTCAATTTTTTGTGAAGGGGGAGTAGGAAATTAAGCATTGTTCAATCTGTTTCTTTGTTTTATGTATCAGTGGCATTCACTCCCCTGCTTTACCTTACTATTAGGAATAGCCCAACACGTGTTTGTAGTTGAGAATGCACGTATTGGGCTCACTTTACATCACTTTCACTCTTCACATCACATTTCAATTTCTTGCCTCTTGTTGTCACCATGTCAAAAAGAAAACTTTGTTTTTTGTCGCTGCAAGACAGAATATCTGTTATTAATGAAGCAAAGAAAGGAAAATCTCAACGAGAATTGGCCCAACAATTCCATTGTGGTAAAACCCAAATTCAGTCAATTCTTGCAGAGCGTCAGCGTTATCTGAAAGAATGGGGATAATTTTGATCAAATAATTGGGAACACTTTTATTGCTATATAATTATACATGTTTTAATTTGTTTTCATGCATTGTTTATATTGAATAGCCACATTACTGTATAAAGTTTTGCAAATTTCATTCAAATTCATTAATAAAACTTTAGTCCATGATGCAAATCACTAAAATAATAAATGAAACATAATAATAAGCTTAAAATGTTAAACAGTTGAAACAATGAAACTTTATAAATTATGCTTACTCTATATTATATCCCCCCCCCCCCCCCCCCACAATTCTTTAAGAAGACCACCTCTCCAGACGACCACTTTTACTTGGAACCATTGCTGGTCGGCTTAAAGAGGTTTCACTGTACATTAATTTTTTATTTTAACAGCTCTTGTTTTGGAAATTTTTAAACTCCCATCACTTAGACGTAATGTACAGTTAAAAAATTAAGTATCACAATGAGTAAGTAATTTGTGGAGACTTAAAAATGGTCAATTTTCTTCTCGGACAGCTGGACAAACAACATCATTGATCTCAAAAAGTCTGGCCAGCAAGAGAGAAACTGATGGTTGGTACAAAAAAGTTATCAATTTGCCTTTAGTAAAATCAAGATCGCATTACAGGGTCGGGACACATTAATATGACCACCCGCTAGTATCCAAAATATCCACCTTTGGCGGCAAGCACAGCAGCTAGTCGACGTGGCAGAGAGTCAATAAGTCCTCGGAAGGTGGTTGCAGGTATCTGGGACCATTCAGCGATCAGTGCATCCCGTAAATTCCATCACCGTACGTGGTGGAGAGTCCAGCTTGCGGACATGGCGATCGAGATTCTCACAATTGTTCAATGGGGTTGAGGTCCAGGGAGTTTGGTGACCATGGGAGTAGCTTGAATTCATCCTCATGCTCCTCGAACCAGTCATTGACAATTTTGGCAGTTTGGCAGGGAGCATTGTCCTGTTGAAAGATGTCATCACCCTGAGGAAACACGGTCAACATGAAGGGGTGTACCTGGTCTGCGACGATTGTCAGGTAACGAACAGCATTCAGTGTAGCCTCCAGCGGTATCAGTGGACTTAGACCATACCATGAAAACATCCCCCAAACAGTCACACTTCCCCCACCAGCCTGTCGTCTGCCAACGATGGTGTCGGAATGCCTGTTCTCAGATGCTTCCCGGCGAATTCTCCATCGTCCTTCCACTCTGTTCACCAGAAACTGCGACTCGTCATAGAAAGCAATTCTTTGCCACTCGGCCGAGGTCCAATGGCAATAGTCGATTGCGAATTGGAGGAGTTTTCGGCGATGCACAGGCGTCAACATGGGTGCTGTTACCATACACCTGCTCCGGAGCCCCAACCTCAAGAGGGATCATTGCACTGTCTTGGTGCTGACACGCCTAGTGGTCCCACTGTTCATTTGCTGTGTCAGTTGCTCAACAGTGGCATGCCGATTGATCTTGGCCAGGCGTTGTAACCGATGCTCGCCTCTAGGATCGATGGCCCGTGGGGCCCCACAGTTACCTCTTCGGTTGCTCGAAACTGTCTGGTTTGTCCAGTTGCAGTACACCTTCACAACAGCAGCCCTAGAGCAGTTCACAAAGGTGGCCGTTTCTGAAATGCTGCACCCCTTGGCCCGATAGCCAATGATCATCCCCTTTTGGAGGTCCGACAGGTCACTTGCTCTGCCCATGACGGCGACAATTGCTGTGTTAACGGATGCTACTACACGTCTGCTGTTGTCAGCTTTTAATGATATGCAATGATTTTTCATCTGCATACCATGGGACGTTCCAACATGTTCGAGGAGAGGTGGTCATATTAATGTGTCCTCCCTGTATATTGCCACCATTACATATTACCGTATATACCTGTGTATAGGCCGACCCGCGCATAGGCCGACGCCCTGTTTTTGAGCCCAAAAAGTGGAAAAACGCCTTGACCCGCGCATAGGCCGAGGCAAAAAAGGGAAAAAAATGCAACGCATGAGGGAAAACGCCTAGATTAATGAAACTTGGAGGAATAACAGGGTACATAAGACTGTGTATAACGTTAAAATTTGATCGAATTCCAACGAGAAGTTTCCGAGCTACGCAATGAAAATTGTAACAAGTGCTGGTTAGTACTCAAAAGTAAACGCGTTATGATGTTGAATGATTAACTTGAAAACTTTTTGTTGGAATTCAATCAAATTTTAACGGTATATAATCTTTACAATGCGTAGCAGATACAAAAAAATTATTTCAAGTATTTTATGTTATAAACCATTTTTCGGCCATGGTTTCAATTTTGTTTCGATCATCTTTCAGTAGGCTTAAAGTATCGATGTTCAAACTGTTTCGAAATCGAATTTTTTAGTTTTCTTGAATCTTCGATGCTTCGATATTCCATTTTGAATACTGTTTAGATTAATGTATTTAATTAGCAGTTTTCCTAGCTAACGCAGTCTAGTGACTGATTGGTGATTTGACTTAACCAACCATTTACCATCGAAGTACAATCGAAATTTCCATCGATGGTTTGTAAACCACCATCGCTGACAATCGATGTTTTGTAAAAATCGTTCGATGGTTGAAAACCATCGAAATTTCCATTGAACGACGAACAAAACCATCGATGGATCGCACACCACTAATTTACTGTATGTATTGGAATGACAGAACACGTAAAAATGCACTGGATTCGTTTGAAGCCCCTCCCCCTCTCATACTTTCTCCAATATGGCTGCCACAGCGTTTTAGAGATTCTCATAATACTTTTATCTTATCAGAAATTTATTTATGCAGTGAAAGGGTTAATAAATGAAATCTAAACGGATTAATAAATAAAATTATTGCTTAGTTTTTTGTAAACTCCACTTATAAGAGTTTTCATCAACTCTGACCCGCGCATAGGCCGAATGTGGTTTTTAGGGGTTATTTTTTGGAAAATAAAATCGGCCTATACGCGGGTATATACGGTAAACGGTTTGTAAAGACCCTTGACAAAAATGGTGAATGTTTTGCATTTCTTTCACGCAAATTTCCAGGATTAAGCACAGAAAATTGAAAGCTGGTATTTTTGATGGATCACAAATTAGACAACTTGTAAAAGACCGGAGCTTTGTGAATTCAACGAATGAACTAGTCTGAAACTTGGAAATTGTTTGTTTTGGTGATTAAAATTTTCACAAGTCTAAAGCTTGGTGCTGTCTCTTGCAGACATCTTAAGGGCAAGGAAGGAAACGCCAGGCTCCACAAAACTCACTGAACTACTTGACACCTTAACCAGAAACACAAGTGTCGTTTCCTTCGTACCTTATGAACAACGGAAAAAAAACAACACGCTCCATAGAAACCATCTCACAACTAAATACTCTACTTAGAAGCACTGAAATAATAAGTCGAACAATTCTGAGTTAGCTGAGTGTATACTCTCTAATTTGAAAGACCTGGGCTGCAATATAAGTATCAAGCTTCATTATTTGCACTCTCATTTAGACAGATTCCCAGAAAATCTAGGCAATTTCTGTGAAGAACAGAGTGAAAGATTTCACCAAGATATCCATACAATAGAAGAGCATTATCAAGGAAGGTGGGATATCCATATTGATTGAGTTGATTACTGTTGGAGTTTGCAAAGAGATCAACCTAAAGCCATTCATTCAAGAGAATTGTATAAAAGGACATTTCATAGCATTTAATAACAAAGTAACTTAGAAAAAAATGGTATTTTTAGAGAAAATTGTAATGTCGTAGAAATAAAGTGGAGCTGATACAATTAAAGTCATATTTTCTTCGTAATCAGTGCCTTAGGTATACCCCATAATACATTTTAAATTTCAGGAAAAAAATTCAGTGATGAACAGTGTAATTGTTTAGAAACAAAAAACTATGGTATGTATTTGAAAAAAACATGTTTTATGAGGATTTTGGACAGCATGCGATTTATGTCGTCATGGTTGTTTATTAGACATTTTTGTTAATATTTAGAAACAAAGCTGCTGCATAACTTTATCATAATTTTTTGATACAGAGCTGTATAAGCAATTAACTTACTGGCCAAATAACTGTCGTAAATTTTTTTCTGTAATATCTCTAGAAATGTTCCCAACCCATAATGTAGATATTCCTTCTGGATTACTTGGGCTGAAAAAATCAATAAAATTTTTCCACTTGAAAGGTAACCGAGATAAAATAAAAAAATAAAATAAAATCTTCAGCGATTGAAAATTAACTAGTGAATAAAATGTATTAATGCATACTCCATTTTAATATCAGCAAGTGTGGCTATATTATACTGACTCAGCAGTAAATCTTCTTCATCTGATATTAAAGTATCCCCTTCATATCCAGCTGTATGAATATTAACTGAAAATTAATTATTGATAGCACCAAAAAATTATCAATATTATTAAAAGTATTTTTTGAAATTTATTTCAAAATTAAGTTAAATATAGGGCTACTTAAATGATTCGTTCAATTAAAAAATGCAGACTTTTCCAAAGTATTACACATACATATATAATTGGTACATGAAAAAAACAGTAAACTTACCAAGTTTTTCTTATCTATCTTTGTACATAAGAAGTGTTCCAGGATAACAAAATAAAAATAATGTATATTTTACTGAGGGAAAGAGTGCATTAGTTTTGATGTAAATATAAAATTCAGCTGCACATCATTAATGTATAACTGCTTAATGTATAATCCTGCTTTATGTATATTTTTCTCTTGGTCCAGCGCCTTGACAGCTATTTCTATGTAAATCCAACCGTTTAATAAATAAGATTTTTCTCTCAAAACCTGGATAATGTATATTTTTTTTGCCTCTAAAACTACAAAGGTCATTCCAAAAAAATGAATCATTTGAAATGTTTACTAGAAAAAAAAATTTCTTTATTAGCCATGCAGTTATCTAAGCATGTGGTCATGCAATAATTTCATTTTTCCTGATTGGATCTATTAAAAACAAACAACCAACCACATGTGACTGGATGATTTCAATTCGGATTGTTCCATTAAATGCAGACATGGAAGTACATGTTACTGGCTCACAAATTCTGATTGGTTCTCAATGTTTACATAAATTTTTGCACTATCGCAATATTCACAACCCAAAGAATGTATATAGTCACAACTATATTTGCCTACTAGCATTTAGCATATTCATATATCATGGCTACATCACAGAACAGGAAGCGCAATGATATCACGCTGGACAAGTAATTACGCATTCTGGATACATACTGTAAGTAAGTTGATAACGGAATTCGTTCCCCAAAATAAATAAAGAAATGCATGAAAATTATAGGTAACATACAACAGACTCAATCATTTTTCAAAATTTGCCGTAATGCAATTATTCAGGGAAATGAAAAATCGCCCTTATAAGCAGAGTGCTCTTTTATCCAGAGTTCTTATAAGCGGAGTCAACTGTATTGAGATTTTCAGCAAATCATATTTCAATCTCGGATAATGTATAATTTCTATGTATACTTTTTGCTCGGTTCCTTGAAATATGGGTCATTCCATGTCAGTTCAGGCAGGCATTGGCACTGACCTCTTGGATTTTAATGAAATTTGGCACATACAATTGCCCTAGGGAGTTGGTAATGAATGCCAAATATTATTATTAGTTTTTCATTTCTATGGAGGTTACGGACATTTAAAATTTTTGAAATTTGAGTGGGTGCCTATCTATGAAGTACTGTAACTTCGGTTGTATTTTACTCAGAAAGATGTGATTGGTGACATATGAAAGCTCTTTAACTGTAGATTGTATATGAAATTTTTAAAATTATATTACGCATGCGCAAATATTTGAATTTAATAAAAATATTTTATTTATGCAAACTTCTCAAAAGGTGGGTATTTTTTTTTTGTTAAAAAATTATTAATATCTTACACATACTTTCATAAAAACAATACAAAAAAATCAAAACTGTGTTTTGCTCTGTTTTGAAGATATTAATTTTTAAAGCTTGAGCTCCAAGCAGTGGGAGTCATGTAATACGGACTTGACTACTGGTACAGGGAAGTAACCTTGGGACCATTCATTTATTTACATTTTATTATTTATATAAACAATATTGTTAATTATAATTACACGAAAAAATAAAATCAATAATAGATTGCAATAATAATTAAATCAATAGGAAAAATGTTTCTTAGAACTTCAGTTTTTTTTTTTTCAGAAGTCAGAAAAGTGCTGAGGACCTGTTAAAAAAGAAGATAATTTAGTAAGAAAATATAAATTTGCATTATGATGTCGAATTGTTAGTAATAAAGAAAGTATATTTATTTTACACTTCCCCATAGTCAGTCAGTTCTAAGTTACCCTGAGATGAATTGCAGAGGCAGCTGAAGTTGATACAGGCTGATTCAAAAGTTAGTGTGCAGTAGCATAGAATAACATAGAATGGACAGCTTCGCCGTTTCCCTTGCTTAGCGATGGTAGTGAGCAGACGGTGGTGCCCTCCACCGCACGGGTGGAATCTGCCGGCTGTTTAACCTGCGTTTCTATGGAGCATGCTACGACTTTTTCTAGATTTTTAATTATTTCTCGGTCTGTAATTAACGGAAACCACCAAGATCACAGGGAAGCTTGAAATGAATGACATGTAATCTATCGGCGTCAAGAAAAAATTTTTTTTTACGGAGGAAAAATAGATATTCGCCTAATTAAATGCACTTGAGTAACTTGCTTGGTGGAATCGTGGGTTCGCTTAGCATAGGAATAGCATTGGAAAATAGGTGCTTTTCGAATATATTTCATTATTAAATTTATTTTTCGTTCTTTATTTTAATTTCAATAAATAAAAAATTTAATTTTAAGTCTGTATATGAATTTGTTTCATGTATACAATGAAAATAAAAACATTTAAGACATGTTTGCTTATCTATTAAAACTTTCAAACTGACCCGTTTCTTAGATATTATTAAATAAAAAGTTAATTTTTGATTAAACATATCTTTTATGAAAGCATATTCAGAATTTTTGCATGTTTATAAAGAAAATGAAAGCTTTTACTCGTGATGTTTGTTTAATTGAATAACTAAAAAAAATTGTCAGTTTCTTATGTTCATTACACTAAATGAAAAATGAAGAGTTATCTTTTAATCCCTCACATTATTAAAGAAACTGTGATCAGGATTGTTATCTGTGTACCATTAAAATAAAAGCATTTTAAATTTACAATTTGCTTATTTTCAAAATTGAAATAAAGCCACTTTCTTCGATTAATTAAGCAAAGTTCTTAATTAAAATTAAAAACTTTAACGTTTACTTGGTGGAATAATAAAATCTGCAAAACACTTTTCATTAGTCTGACCCAGAAAAAATTGAGTTTATTTTTTTATTTTTATTTTTACTTTTATCTTGTATGCTGGTATAATAACTCCTTAATCAACTAGATTTTTTAAATATTTATTTCAAGTTCCTATTAACAATCGCTATTATTTGTATCAACCCGCAGAACTGTACCTTAGAAAATTCTGTAAATATAAGATGTTTACAAATTCTGGAAATTATTGCTAGAATGGACAAAGCGAGCAGTTTCATAGGGATAGGGGCAGAGGAAATTAACAAAAGTAAAACCAGGCATAGAATAAATTTTTTATTTGTCACTTACTACTAGTTGTTCAGTAGATTCAAGACATGGGTGCTTAAACCAATTCAATACAAATTCAAACAATTCATAATTTGATATTTCTGGTGATTTTAAAATGGGTCCTAAAAAAAAGGACATGTTTGCGGAGCAATTGGATGCAATAACAATAGGCAAATATATATTAATTAGGATAAATAACACTCCTTTAATTAAATGAAGACAAATAAATTAAAATAAATATAAGAAAAACATTGAAAAAGTCACCCAATTGATACAATAAAAGTTGAAGGACGAAAACATAAATGGAATGCAGGACTTGTGGAGAAACTCGGAGGAATACAGAGGAAACACAAAAGAAACGAAGATCTAGTGAAGAAATGTACACGGACACAGGGAGGCACACAGTTACAGATGAAGAAGGTCTTTGATGGAAGTTCGATGATTCGTAATACGTAGATGACTATAACGTTTTCGGGATTTTTTCCCATCTTCAGTATTTAAGTTTTTGGTATGTAATCTAATACAATGTGTGATATTATGATTATTTTGATTGTTGTGATCAGTATTGTTGAGTGCAAGGGAAGTGATATTATATTTTTAGTAGTAATTTCCATTTATTATTACATCTTACATTCATATCAAAAAACTTAAATACTGAAGATGGGAAAAAATCCCGAAAACGTTATAGTCATCTACGTATTACGAATCATCAAACTTCCATCATAGACCTTCTTCATCTGTAACTGTGTGCCTCCCTGTGTCCGTATACATTTCTTCACTAGATCTTTGTTTCTTCTGTGTTTCCTCTGTATTCCTCCGAGTTTCTCCACAAGTCCTGCATTCCATTTATGTTTTCGTCCTTCAACTTTTATTGTATCAATTGGGTGACTTTTTCAATGTTTTTCTTATATTTATTTTAATTTATTTGTCTTCATTTAATTAAAGGAGTGTTATTTATCCTAATTAATATATATTTATCACAACTCCTACGTTTATAACAATAGGCAAAATTTATTCGGCTTGGAAATTGTAAAAAAATATATTTCTTGAAAATTTTAATTTTTGGCCTTTTATGAATTCAAAATAAATAGTAATTCGTTTCCCATGGAGTTTAAAATAAAATGTAAATTAATTATAATCAACTGTCGGTTTTCTATGAATTTTGTTTTTTGTTATATTATTTTGTTGAAGTCTGAAGTTTCTTAATTTTTGTCAACATCACTTACTTCAATGTAATTTTATCATTTAAATATACAGTGTATCTAAATGTATATCTTTAAGTGTATATAAATAATATAGTTAAAAATTGCATTCTAATAGCTTTTGTCACTTATTTTGCTTATCACGTTTTCAATAAAAACAAATTAAAGTAAGTCAAATTAATTCTGTTGTTGAAATTAGATTAGTTTGAAGTGAAATTACTACATTGCGGAAAATATATTAATACATTTGCAAAGTCTAAATGATTTAGGTGCATGCCGTAAATTTAACAGCCAGTCAGCTGATTGCCAAGCAAGTTACTCAAGTGAATTTAATTAGGCAAATATCTATTTTTCCTCTGTAGAAAAAAATTTTTTCTTGACGCCGATAGATACATGTCATTCATTTCAAGCTTCCATGTGATCTTGGCGGTTTCCATTAATTACAGACCAAGAAATAATTAAAAATCTAGAAAAAGTCGTAGCATACTCCATAGAAATGCAGGTTAAACAGCCGGCAGATTCCACCCATCCGTTAGGAGCGCTGCTTCAAGGTCACTACCATCGAAATGCTGAACTGTCCTGTCAATGTTATTCTATGGCAGTAGTGTGTGCCCTGAATGTGGGGGGGGGGGGGGCAAAAGGTACCTCCAACAACAATGAACACCCACACGTGACAGGAGCGGGTTTTTTGGACTTGCACGGGGATATGTCATCTACTAATCAAGGAGGAGGTGAGTGTAAGTGAAAGAATAAACCTTTTATTCCCATAAAAAGTTAATTAGAATATAGCCACAATATATATATCGAATTCTATAATAACTTTGGGGCCCTAATACTAATAACATGCAAACAATTTAAGGCTTAGGAACATATTAACATACTGATTAGTCACCATCAAAAGATTACATTTGGCATTACAATTCTTGCTGACACATGAGATCATATGCATAACTGCAGTACCCCTAAATACGGTTCCAATATCAAAACACGGACAGCGGGCACCAGCTGTACTTCACTCTTGCACCATTAACACAGCAGAGGATTTCCAGAACGTGTTGCGTACCGCTACACCCCCCTACGGTAATAGATTTTTTTTTGTCTAGTACGTTTTATGATATTCTTTTTCTGCTATCATTATCTCTTTTCGCGGACCCTTCCAACGTCGTGTTTCTATCTCTCCACGACTCATCGATATTCCTGGCGCCAGTCACCTGTTATTTACCCTTTGACTATTGCAGCTCCCATGTTTAACGGTGTAGGTAATCCGCTAACTATTGATCTTACGCTTTACTATTTTTTTTTCAAACGGAGGTTACCGTAGTCCCCCTCTGCGTTTTTGTTAAAAAGGGATTACTCGACGCGTTCGGTTAGCGTCAGTTTACCGTATAGACGCGCTTTTACCGGCATGCCGGAAAATCTGAGGTTCACCAAATTTCCTGTCTCCTTTTTCTGGTTCCTAAACCGGCATGCCGGAAAAAAGTGAAGAGGGCCGCAAAATGTGAATATTTTTTCGATAATTATTAATTACATTAAGTTTATAAACAAAGTGTTGCGTTGCAAAGTAACGTTAAATTACGAAGTTTATTCTTGTTTAGGTCGAACGTAGGATGATTATATTAAAAGTTTATGGGTATATATAATATTAGCTGCGTTGATATGCAGCTTACAAATATTACAAATTTAGTCAAACAGAAGGAACATTCTGAAAATGAGAAAACACTTTCTAGTGAGGGGGAGACTCAATTTTCTGTGTCGAATTTTTCGGCATGCCGTATAAAACGGGGTTTTACGGCCCCCTGGTCATCCTCGATAATATACGGCATGCCGGTCAAAGCGCGTCTATACGGTATAGGTTAATGATATTTTTTAGCCTGGAAAATTAAAATTTTCAATTTTTCTTCGCGTCAATTCTCTTTTTTCTTTCTTGGGTTTTATTTTTAATTACCGTTAAAAAGCGAGTTTCCCCATGTCTTACGACTTCGATTGGGTCGCCGCTCGTCTTAGGTTATTATTCCCATAGAAAATTCCCATTGATCGCTTCAGGATTTTTGATTACATTAATTTTTCCGACAAGGCGTTTAGTTAAGCGTTTGGAGTTCATAAGTTTACCTTAATCCGTTTATTAGAATTATTTCGTGCGTGAGCTTAATGTCTTCTCTCTTCGTCTTTTAATAATGATGCGTTTCTTAAAAATAATGTCTCCCCGTGTGCTTTTTCAAGCCTCGTTATTTAAAATCATCTCTCTCTTTGTCGCGTCTTATATAATTTTTTTTTTTTAAGAACGTTCTTTCTCAAACTTTTAATTTGAGAAACCTATTCCTTTTGCAGTACAGTTTTGTCGTGTTTTAAAGATTTAATTTCTAGGAGAAGATTTAATTTTTTTTTGATAAGAAATACGATTTTTCGTTAACTATCTTTCCTTTCTCAGAGGTTCGTCGTCATCTCTATTGTTAAAAGTTTCACGTTTTTCTTTGTTTCCTTTGTTCTGTCGACGTTGTATTAAACAGCTCGTTTTCTTGGAGCAAATGTATCTTTTCCTTTCCAAGAACTCGGAAGTTCTGTCACGCGGGTCGTGGTATTTAAATATTTTTTTTTATAGTTCTAGTAGGTTTCCTGTTAATTAAAAATTGTATGTTTAGTCAGTTTCAGCTCGATCTCTGAAGAAGCATCATCAGCCCTTCTCCCATCTCTGGGATATCGAGATGGATATGCAGTTAAAAGATTTTATAAAGAACAAATCATTAGAAGATTTTAGTAACTTTTATTGTGGAATCTTCGGTTAAGATTTCGTCAGACCACATCTGAGGAGTCTACGAGTTTTTGATTATGTGTAGTTATCCGACATGGTGTCGACCGTCTGTTGTTTGCCATTTTATTTTCATGCTGATGTAGTGTTTGGCTGATCATCAATTATGCTTCGTGTCGCCTAATGATCTTAGTTGGATGGACATAGGCATGTTTCGCCCCGTCCAAGATATGATGTGTATTCCAAGGTCCTTAGGCTGATCCTTTCTTATGGCTGATTCCTGATTGATGCTTTTGTGCGTCGTTGGACTTAGAATTGTACAGAACTTAGAACGTGTTAGTGCTCAACGGGAAACAAACCACTCTGATGAATTTCTGTCGTCTATGGCCGATTTCATAGTTGTTTTTAGAAAAACGCCTTTTCTTTTTTTTGACTTTATTTGAATTATTAACTTTTCAATAGTTTACCACCCTTATGATTTTTAAGTTCTTTTAATTGAAAATTTATTATTTTTTGGTGATGCAATGTTAATATTTGTTTTGTTTCCAGGACCTCAACCATGCCGTTCTCGTCTTACCTGACCGTTACCTCTCATTTTGTGTGGCTGCCCTTTGGTCCGTCTTGTCCTTCCCTTACGTATTAATCCTCTTAGTGTTATCCCGTCGTATTTAGTCTAGCATATTTTGTTACTCGTCCTTCTGTTGCCTTGTGGAGGAGGTCCAATGGTTTGATGATTATTATTTTAATCTCTACCTTCCATTTTTTTTGTTGAGTTTCTTATTTGAATTTTACATAATGTTTGCATATTTTTTTGTATCACTTAAGAATTTATGAAAATTTATTTTTTTTTTATTTCCAATTTATGCTTTCTATCATTTTTTTGCTGTCAGTTTCCCTTTATATTTGCAGTGCAAGCAACGCATCACACTCATCTAATTGGTTGATCTTCGATTTTATCCCGAGACTTCCTTTTTGCTTTCCGTGGTATCAACGAGTTACTTTTGATTGCGAAACGCTGAATTTTTCCGGTACCTGAAGTGGATTCGATATACTTCTCCCTTTCTGTTGTCATTCCAGTCTTACTGTTGGACTGTTTCTCACTTTTGCTTGGAATCTGCTATCTGCTACATCTACTTCTACTCTGTCAGCAATAAAGAAAATATTTATTTGGACTCCTTTGGTTTTTCTTTAATGTAAGGTTGTCTTGGGGTATCGAATTATTCGCGTATGTTATTTGGGTTTAACGTAACTTCTAGTACGTGTTTTTTTTTGCAAAGAAACGTGGGCCTACTGACAATTTATTTACTTATGTTAACTGGGGATTAACGCAAAGTCTTCTCTTTTAACTTTCTTTTTACTCTTTAATTACCTGCTAGGCTAATTTTAGTTAATATTTTACTATTAATCTGGGTTTTGCGGTTTATTACTCTTTTTGGTGCTTTCTTAAGGGAAAGTCGGGTTTTTTAGTCCCCTTTGGAGCTCAACGTGCAGGTAAACAAGACCTGTGTTTACTAGCACGTTACAAGCGCTTTGTGCTCTCCTTTACAAGACTTTTGCCTATGTGCCTTTGTAAGCACACCAGGAAACGGGGAGATAGCAGTAACCCCAATGTGCCACAATACGACGCTTATTTCGACCAATCGTTATCAACACTACCTCTACTTGTTAATGCTTGTGCAGCAACTAACATTTACTGCGACCGGCAGCATGATAAAATTAGAACCCTTGCTTAAAGCAACAAACACAATTTGGTTAAGCTATGAACCCATGTGCTTAGCTAGGTGACCGTTTACAACTACACTAACGCATAACATATTCTATTAACTTAACTAAATTGATAATTAAATGTTCAAAAGTCACTACTCTTGCTGGATCCACAGGGTATAGATTATCTCCCCTGATCAAATGGATCTAAAATGTGCAATCCCTAACACACTAAAAATTCCCGCTGTATATATGTTTTTCAAAGTTAAAAGTTAAAACAGCGCTCGATATTTCCATGCGGAAACATTATCAATACCTATATGAAATGGGGTGAAAAATTCCTATACACTTTGTTTGGCGTAATTGGCAAACGTTTTCACACCTAATTGGGCAGTTTTGGACAACTAAAGTAATTAGAACGTTCTCACCAGCATGCTGATCTTCAACACGACGATCTTCTCAACTTAGTAGCGGTAAACAAACGAGCATTCCATACATTTTTGCCCATCGGGCGGCTGGAAGCGCATCTATTTTATCTGTCATCTGCTCACGAAAGACGGCTTGTAACTTCAGATACATTGATCCATCATACAATTTCAGTCTAATTATGCATAGACCTCGAAATCGAACATAAATAT
>JAHWFO010030118.1:120081-140433 GCA_023313115.1 Rhysida immarginata
ATATGCTACGACGACGAAAGCTTCACTGCCAGACACTCACAGTTCTAACGCGCGGCGCTCTTCTATAAAAGGAAAAACTTCCTCGATCACTGTTGTCGGCCGAGTTCCTCGAAAAATAAAAAAAAAAACAAATCGACAACAAGGCTTTTATCGATTGCAACACGATGATTGTTTCACCCATCGGACAACAATCGTTATTTTGAACACAGGAAGATTTATAACAACAAACTATACAACGACACTTTATTTAATAAACTAATACGTATTATTGGCTCACACATACCCTTACAACACAGAAAACAACAACAACATCCTCACACACTCCACTTGCGATTCATTTCACTCCCACACACTTCACAACGATACACCACACAACACTAAGAATTCATAAGCACAAACAACACCGAAAATAAAAATAACTCAGATATAAATAAATTGCTTAAAAAAAAATAAAACACACTGACACCAGTCACAAGTGCATGGAAACGTGTAGAGCACACACATCAATGCACTTTCTGCAGGATGTCTTTGCTGATCGAATCATCTCGCGTGGCATCTGGCCTGCATGCTCACCGGATCACACACCTCTTGATTTCTTCCTTTCGGGTGCCTTGAAAGATAAAGTGTATGCAAATAATCCGCACATTTTCCCTGAGCTGAAGGAGGAAATCACAACTGAAGTTCAGCAAATCTCACCAGCCATATTGAGCAGAGTGTTTCACAACGTGCAACTGCTCTTCTATCTCGTCATCAAGGATTGAATGTCCCTTAAGGTGTTTTTTCTTCTTTGGGAAGTGGTGAAAGTCGCAAGGTGCAAGATCTTTCATCTTTGAACTGCAGTTTTTCATTGTTGAACTGTAGGTGCTGCAACACCTCTGGTGTATGTCGACTATTTGTGGGCCGGCATTATCGTGCTGCAGAAGATGGTCCAAAGCTGCCATTCAATCCTGGTATCGACAACAACCCCGGACTTCCTCTCCAACGGGTTCACCCGAGTGGTTACAGGTTGGTGCAGTGCGTGGAAAGGGATGGGGATAATGTCGAAAAGTAAATAGTGCATTACATAGAGGACAAATGTAAGTATCAGATACAAAAGAATTTTGAAAATCGATTAACAAACATAAAAGTTACAGCCATGGAGGCATTATTTTTCGATCAACCCTCGTATCTTCTCTACATTTATTGAATTTTCTTTTAAAAACTTAATGAATTCACAGTGAAAGGAATAAAAAACAGCTGTAGAATATTTAAGACAATCAGATATTACCACAAATTTTATATTTCTTAGGATGACTTGTCCATCTGAAGAACTGTAACATACAAACGGATGTATTGTGGCTTGGAACTCAAGCTTTAAAAATTAATATCTTCAAAACGGAGCAAAAAACAGTTTTGAATTTTTTTGTATTGTTTTTAAGAAAGTATGTGTAAGATATTAATAATTTTTTAACGAAAAAAAAAAAAAAATACCCACCGTTTGAGAAATTGGCATAAATAAAATCTTAATATATAAAAATCGCGTGTCACGATGTTCGTTCACGCTAATCTCCGAAACCGCCCAACCGATTTCAATGAAATTTTGTGAAGGTGTATAGTTGGTTCTAGCTTGAAAGATAGGATAGTTTTGGACCCGATAGGTGACGCTGTTGTCGAGATATTATGTGGGAGAAGAACGGGAAGTGAAGTGATGCTCTTTTGTTTAAATAAAGAGACACCTAGCGTTCCTAACCGTCGTAACGTCAAACGTTAGTCCTTTTAACCTTAATCCCAGACATCGTCAAAGAAAGTCTCTGCTTTAACCTTTGACCCTCGTCTCTGATGCCCGAAGACACGGGTTCGACCCCGGCCGAGGATGACGAGGATTTTTTTCAGGGGGAAAATCCTGAGACCACGCACTTCCTTCGGAAGGCAAGTAAAGCCGTTGGTCCCGTGTAGTCGTTTGCCGGCTCCTCGTTAAAGAACCCTTGCGAGGCAAAATTTGTGGCCCCTATAACGCCGTCCTGAAATGACCATGGCAGTTGAAAAGGACATTAATACCAAACAAACCAATCAAATCTAACCTTTAACCCAGGCATGAAGAGCACTTTTACTTTCGATATGGAAGCGACTAACTGCCTGCCTGCAACTGCTGTCACTACAAGTACGATGGAGACCAAATACATCTCCTTCGTGAGTGAAAGTGAATTTATGCTGCTTTTATAACATTTATTGATGGCACTGGCATTTAGCAAGGTATTGTGGAACGAAAACATGCAGCAATTCCAATCGAAAAGTAGGGATTTAAAGAAGTTGAAAATCGAAAGTGAAAATAGAATGGAGAGAACAACCAGGGAGGAGGGAGATTATGCATCTAAAGAAAAAAACCACACGTACATCGTTTCATTTAAACGTTTCCCTGATGCTACAATTTTTCTGAAATGTTCCGCGGATATCCGAACATAAACAACGTGTGAGTTTAACTTTTTTGTTTATTGTTTTTTTATTTCGACTTAATCGAGAGTGTCTTCACGGCCATACGGAATAATTAGTTGAACCATAATTGGCTCAGTGAACGTGCTATTTTGGCAGCAAGAAATGTTGATGTTGACGAAATTAACTTTCAGATACAACAGTCATTGCCGGGCGAACTGATGTCTTTCAAATCAATCGACACTGTCGTTGATGAAAACGAAGCAGCAAATAACCCAACTGAATTTTTAAATTCACTAGATATGCCAGGAATGCCACCACACAAACTTCGATTGAAGATTGGTTCGGATAATTCTGCTTCGTCATTTAAACCCACCCACATTTTGCAACGGCTCACGTTTGCTCATCAAACGGATCACTGGAAATGTTATTGAAGTAACCCTTTTGAACGGGAGAAAACGTACTGTTGCCATGTATCGATATCAAATGAAACGTCAAAACAAAATCTACGATGCACGTGACTTGCGCATGTATTCTATGTATGTCAAATGCATAAAATATCCGACAACAGTGCCACCAGATAAAAGGCGGTCTACATAAAATGTGGTATAAAAAAAGTGCAGTCTACATAGAAGGTGGTCTGTGGCAGGACAACGTCTGCCCAGGCCCACTAGTATTTTTATTAAATTCAATTATTTGAGCATTTGTAATATAATTTTAAAAAATTAATATAGAATCTACAGTTAAAGAGCTTTCATATGCCACCAATCACATCTTTCTGAGTAAAATACAACCGAAATTACAGTACTTCATAGATAAGGTCCCCACTCAAATTTCGAAAATTTTAAATGTCCGTAACTTCCATACAATGAAAAAAAAAAAAAATATTTGGCATTCATTACCAACTCCCTAGGGCAATTGTATATACCAAATTTCATTAAAATCGAAGAGGTCGATGCCAAAATTATAAAATTTCTGAAGTGGAATGACCCATATACATTAACGAGGTTCGACTGTATATACTAATTAATATATAATAAATAATTACAGTAAAATCCTTTATTCCGCAAATAATGGTTTAGAACAGTCGATGATCTGAAGTTGAGGAAACTGGTCCTGTTTGGGAATTAGGCTCCATTTTCCATAATCCAGAAATTTTGGTGCGTATCTACGAATTATTAATTACATCCAATTTCAATATAGTTTTCCACAATCAGTCAATTAATTAAATATATTCAGTTTTACTTTTTTATATGTAAGATTAATTTTTTAATACACAACTATGTTCAAAGTGGAGGCACATTCGCGCATTTCAGTAAGCAAGGAGGAAAAAATAAACAATATCAAACTTTAAATTTCTTCCTGAACTAAATTTAAATGATAAAATATATTGTACGATATTTCTAATTCGATTTGCTTGATCTAGTTACTCGAATTTTGGCAACAATCAATTACAAGCAACTGTTTATTTTTTTGTATATGTATTATTTGTTGCTTCCCAATTTTTTAAATGTAAATGACAGTTTTCTATTTTAATAATTTCCTTAAGAATTTCATAAAGCCATTAATATTAATGCAGTAATAACTAAATTTTGCACTACAATCATATTTTTAGTGCAACTTTTGAATTAGGACCTCTAAAATTGTGAGTGGCAATGTCTCCTTGAACTTGCATAACTCTCTTAATGTATGTTTAAAACTCTACATTTCTTTATAATGTACAAATAAAATTGCTTCTTAATGATGATATATCTAGTTTATTATGGCAATTGATCATTTTGAATTAGTCAATAATATTCATGCTTAGGCTCTCCAGTAACTTGACTCAAGCCAGATCGATTTCTTTTGTTTTTATCGAAAAAAAGAGTGTAACTACAGAAGTGCCATCAATAATCTGACTAATGCTTTTTTATTATTTATTAACCTTGGTGAAAAAAGGAGAAAAGGAGAATTTAATTTGTAAAGCCTAGAGGCGTCGGCCATGATAGTCGAGGTTCCTGGTTCTAATCCAGGTTGCAGAATTTTTCCTTCCATTTTTCAATCGAAAAATTATTACCTATGCTTGGAGATCATCTCCAGTTTATAATTATTATTATTTACTTGTAAAGCCTCGTTTACGTACTCTATTAAATATAAATGAATGTAATGGCACTCAGGTCATGTGATTCTGTCATTTGCACACACACTCTCTCTCTCTTTAAAAAACTTCGGTTATTTGAGACCATATACCATCTTCAAAGATGTGAAACATGGGAACTGATGAACTCAATCTCTCCCCCATTCTCCTTTACTGAATAAAAAAAATAAAATTATGATGTCAAAGAGTAAAGGTTTGCCAGAAATACTCGAGATGAAAAACAAATATTTTGCAGTAATATATTATTTCATAAGAGAATATTAAATAGATGATTGGGATATCACAAATTTTATTTATATTCTGAAATTTGTAGTGACAGACTAATCATACTGTCACAGTGTATCAATAATAAACTAATTGTAATATTTTGGAAAATACAGTTTTGAAACTGAAAGAATCATTTATAGTATCCTTACATACGGTTTGAGGTTTAGCTTTGCATATTTATTTATTTTTTCTTGTTACCTGTAGATTGTGACATAGCTTCGACTACCTTTTCGACATTTCCATATTTTTTAATTCCAGAATAAGCTTGTTGCCTAGTAAAGCCCATTTCCTTTATTAAAAAAATTATAACTTCATAAATAATATAAAATAAAATAACCACAAAATAAAACAAACAAAAAAATACAACAAAAAACATGATTGAAAAAAGGTCTAAGAATTGCAAAATGGTAGTGTGTTTTTATTAAACCTACTTGTTAAATCTTCATCATGTAATCGTTCTCTATCCTGATGATGAAATTTTATTTCGAAACACGTAAGTTTAATTTTTTTATTGTAGGTTTTTTCACTACAATTTTGCAATTCTTAGACCTTTTTTTCCACTCTTGTATCAAGCAAAATAGACCAAGACACAACTATTGGCTTTAAAAAACACGATAATTTATATAAATAATCATAATGCATTTAAAATGGTGCCATTATGAAAGAAACACGACAAGATCCTCTCGTTCGTTCAACAATAACGCTGCCATTATGAAAACAAGCCTCGCCACATATGACAGAAAATCAAATTTTCAGTCAAAAGGCCAAAAATACTTAAAGTAAAGCTGAAATTTGGAGACACCTCTGGCAGAGGACTTTTGATCGGCGCTGTCTAGTGATGAAAGTTATCATATCATCCACCGGGAGGTCGTTACACTTGGTTTTCATGGACGAGCACCATTCACAAGCCTAATATTACATCCCTCAATGCGATCCGTAGGTTCCAGTGGTGCCGCCACCAGGCTCCAGAACAATGGATATAATTGTATAAAACAATGAGGCAAAACAAGTCAATTTTAAAAATTCTTGATTTTTTAAAGAATATGGAACAAAATGAATAGTTGCATCAAGGTAACAGAATCTTGATTATACTAAACTGCTCATCTCTGCATTTAGAAATCCCAAGGCAAAAGGAATTCCGAGGGCATCCTGCATAAATATAAAAAATTTTTCAAATCTACCCTCTTCTTAAATTAGATGTTAATTTGAACCAATTGAACGTGAACGCTGATAAGTCAAACTCCCAATTAAGTCAAACTAAACTCTTGGTCTCATCCCCCTGAAGTATAAATTAGTGGAAATTCACCTATTAACTTGAACATAAATTTTATTTAAACCGCTTAAGTCGAACAAAATGTATTAAAAATTTTTGAATCCGTATATTTTATTAAACTGGTCATTATTTTTTTTTTGGTACGGTTGAACCCGCATATAAGAACTCCAGATAAAAGAACAATCCGCTCATAATTGTCTTGACTTTTGTAAAGTCTGCTTATAAGAAATTAAAAATGGAAACAGGAGATGATACTCCAATCATAAAGAAATGATATGAGTAATTTTTCCTTCCATTTTTCTGATAATGTCATTTGCTTATAAGAGCTAATTTCTTAAAGAATGGTCAATGAGGGTTTTATCCTACGCCATACATCAGATGTTTAAATTATTAATGAAAACAGAAAAAAAAAATTTATAGCCAGGATTCGAACCATGAACCTTCAACTTACCGTGCTAATGTGCTAACCAATTGGGTTTCTGGTTCGAATCCAGGCTGAGAAATTTTCTTTTGTGTTTTAAAATTTAAACATCTGATGGTGGCATAGGCTAAAACCTTCATCGACCATTCTTGAGTTATTCTTATTGAATTTTATGCCATTAGGAAAGGTAGTCCCAATCTGCATACAAGGTAACTGCTCTAACTAGCCCAAAAAACATGTAGCTGTTGTAATGCCTCCATATCCAAGATACCATTGGTTAAGCACACCAGCATAGTGAGCTAAAGGTTCCTGATTCGAATCCAGGCTCTGGAATTTTCTTTTCTATTTTTATTAATAAGCTAATTTCCTAGTTAGGGTTCTTGTAAGCAAGTTTGACTGTACATGTATTTCATCTGTTACGTGTTTAAATTCCGTCAGCTAATTGGGAATTGGATTTTTATTCCAATTTCTACGAGTTTCATTCATTTACTGCTTCATGAAGTAGCATCATCCTCTCTTCATATGCAGGGAACTTTTTTTCCCATCCTACCGTACATTACACTATTTTCATTCAGCATCCATTGAGGAATACAGTACACTTACACATCCACAGTTGTTATATGTGGGTTCGAATGTAATCAATAACCTTGTTTTCATTCAATTGCTTAAATCAAACCTCGGATAAGTCAAACTTTTTATCTGGTCCCCTAGCGGTTTGAGTTAACAGAGTTAACTTGTATTTGAAAAAAAACAAGTTCCAATTCTAAATCGTAATCATTATGAATCACTTTATGTATCACTAATAAAATCATATAGGTGAATTTCATCACTCCTATTTTCTCCCATGAATTTTATATTAATAGTAGTTTAAAAGAATATTTTTGATCTCACTTATACTGGTGAGACCATATATCAACTATTGTTGCTGACATTGTTGAAAGGGGAAACTTTGTTACACACCAGGTCATATCTTATTGAACTGATTGTTTCTTATAAGGGGACATTACGACCTTGGAATTTTAGTTTAATACGAGACTTCGTGTAGTTGTAGTGTACTTTTAGGGTGTTAATATACTTAAATATTAAGGTGCACTATTCAGCCAATTTTGAAAAAAGACGGTTTAAAGTTTCGAGCACCATACATAAGGGAAAGTTTTCCTTCTTGATTGTAAGTGATCCGATAGCTCAGACGGCAGCGTGGTTGCTCTCAAATTATTAACATGTGTGAGGTGGCGAGTTCGAATTCCAGTTGTAACAATTTTTTTTTTCTTTACCCAAATAATTATTCAATATATTATATTTACAAATTTATTTGTAACAACCAACATTTTCACAAAATTTTCCTTTTCTCAAAATTATTATACTTATTTTTATTGTTACAAGTGTCTACGGAGTAATAAAGTATTTTCTGCAAAATATTTTGTATAGAATCAACATTTTAAAAGCAATAATTTTAAAAGAATGGATAATTTGAAATTTTATTGCTTTTAAAATGTTGATTCTATACAAAATATTTTGCAGAAAAAACTTTATTACTCCGTAGACACTTGTAACAATAAAAATAAGTATAATAATTTTGAGAAAAGGAAAATTTTGTGAAAAAGTTGGTTGTCACAAATAAATTTGTAAATACAACCTCTGACAATTAAGTTCGGTGAATGACGTCACACCCTAACACCCTAATCTGTGCGAGCTTTACGCGAGTAACAATGCATGTGAATACAAGCCCAGTCATTGTTTAAGCAAATTCAGACAGGTCACGTTTGTGTGTGCAATGGTTTAACAGATGCTCGTTTCTTCAGTTGAAGGTGTAGCGTGTGCACGTAACTGTGGATAATGGATCAAAGAGGAACACTGCCTTAATCGTGCAACAGTTTCTGGCCAACAAAGGGGTCGTATCCCATAGCTCATCCACCTTAGTCACCAGACTTGGCACCAGCAGATTTTTTCTTGCTCCCACGCCTGAAACGGGCCTTAAAGGGACACAGATTTGCAGACATTCCAGACATTCAAGCAAATGTGACACGTGAATTAAAGCCATCCCTAAGGAGCTTCCAGGACTTATACACCCGATCCCAAAAGTGTATTGCTTACTAGGGTGATTATTTCGAAGGACAATAAAGTAAATGTGGCTCTATCTGTCTTGCATTTTGTTGTGTGAACTCATTCACCGAACTTAATTGTCAGAGGTTGTATAATATATTGAATAATTATTTGGATAAAGAAAAAAAATTTCTTACAACTGGAATTCGAACCCGCCACCTCACACTTACATGTTAATAATTTGAGAGCAACTACGCTGCCGTCTGAGCTATCGGATCACTTACAATCAAGGATGAAAACTTTCCCTTATGTATGGTGCTCGAAACTTTAACCAGTCTTTTTTCAAAATTGGCTGAATAGTGCGCCTTAATATTTAAGTATATTAACATCCTATAGGTACACTACAACTACACGAAGTCTCGTATTAAACTAAAATTCAGAGATCGTAATGTTCCCTTATTAAACAAAAACTATAAAGTGTGACTCATTGCTATATATAACTGCACATACTCTTAATTCGAAGTGGAATAATCCTCTTGAAAACTTTGTTTAAGAATAAATCAAATTTCAGAGAAACTTCTATGCAATTACAATCATAAATTTAGGTTAACTTCCATATGATATGCTTTTGTTAATAAAGCATCAAGCATAGCAACATTCTAATTCAACAATGAACATATGTATTCAGATGGTATTATCAGGGAAGAGGTAAAACGGGAGGCAAAGCTCGTAACTGTTCTAATGCTATTTTGTTGAAATCAAAAAAGCGCCACCAAACTCTAAATACCAGGTTCGGAAACTAATGGCTGTTAGTTTTATTGGGCTACTCCCACTGCTACGGCTATGCTTAGCAGCTGCATTCTCCTCTCCTGTGCTATATTATTCAGTCAACTGCTTTGAATTGTTTATTATTAAAAGTTGAGTTGTTACATGTTTTTGCAGCACCAAATCCAGCATGAGTCCTTTTAATCAACATTTTAAAAAAAGAGAAAAAAAGAATGAAAAACCTTTAAAGAAATTTGAGTGTAGTCTCATCCCAAGTTGTTAGTGCTCTAACGTGTATCTTGGCAGACTCTCTCGAGAGAAGGCCTGCTCACAGAATCGTCATGCATTGTTACATCACCTAACGTTGTCAATTGTTAACTGTGTTTCTACCAATAATAAGCCCTAAATTATGGATTAAATTAGGTGATGTAACAATATATGGCATTTCAGTGACGAGGCCTTCTCTCTCGGTGTTGCATTAAGGCCTGCTGCAAATTTCTTTTTTGCTAGCGCTAAAATGAATTTGCAGCGAGCCTAACGGACAGAAAGCGATCACGTGCTCTACAACCTGACCACGTGGTTTTGTTTATTTTTTCAGTTTCCAAACCTATCACGCAGTACCGCTACAATTGCTTTTACTTCAACAAATGAGCGGAGCATCGCTTCCCATTCTACCTCTTCCCTGGTATTATTGCCTAAGTGAAAGAGTTGTTAGCTATTGGTCAGAGTTACTATGAAGTGTCTGGAAATGTGTCCATTCTTTACAACACTATTCATCAAAAGTGTATAAATAATTACAACAGGCACTAGAAGAAAAGCGGACCTTTAAAGAAATTAAGCTCTCATCAAAGATTTATCTTAAAATGAAAAGCTTGTAGTCTTTAAGAGAAAAGTGAAAGTGTACCTGACCAAAGTTAAAGAATACCGTATTGCCTTGAATATAAGACGAGGTTGTTTTTTTTTGCAAAAATAAGATGTCAAGAAACAGGGATCGTCTTATAATCGTTAACTCAGATTTGGAAAAAAATTTTGGTCTCCCCTCCTCTCTCCCGATTGAGAGTAATCAGTAAACAATAACAAACGCCTGTTTCTGAAAACCATGGAGGGTGCTGTGTGTGCAGGGCAAAAAGCCTCTTGATAGCATTAAAATGTGTTAAGATTTCTATGATTTTTCTAATATTATATGTTTAAACAATGTCTTCGGTTTAATAGTTACACCAATTTAATAATGGTGAGAACGTGCTTAGCGATGGATTGTTCAATCGGGCCAAAAAAAAAATTCTGAAATTTCTTTCCACCAGTTTCCAGTCGATTCTGTTCGCCATGCAAAATGGATAAATGTCGTGGACAGAAAAGATTGGAAACCAACCCAATATTCTTATCTATGTGCACAGCGTTTTGTTAAGGGTAAATTCAAGAATTTCTTCAGGATATTTCTTGTGCTGTTATGTAATATATTTTAACAAATATTTGCAATAATAAGTTCGTTAAATAAAATATAAATACTCGAAGATTGTGTCGATTTTTCATCATTTTCAAGAATCAAATGATGATTTAAATTTTTCAGAGTTGTTCATATATTCTAATAATAAATTATGATGATATAAAGCTGTTGTTGAAATCACATTGTTGGGAAATTTATTTTAAGATGTCTTTAAGGTGCCAGATTCTAAGTCTATATGAATATTTAACATACATGATTTATTTTCAAACCACCAATTAACACTGATAAAAGTGAAATTTACAAATAAAACCTGCAACAGATATGACGAATTTTACATACGAAGAACGGGTAGACAATTTAATGTATAGAGAACATATTAATTCCATAAAATATACAAATAATAATCAAAATTTGGTAAAAATTTCCTATCATTCACACAGGTCGTTAGTTCAACAAACTTGATGAAACCAGG
The DNA here is from genome assembly GCA_023313115.1 of Rhysida immarginata. Lineage (NCBI taxonomy): Eukaryota > Metazoa > Arthropoda > Chilopoda > Scolopendromorpha > Scolopendridae > Rhysida > Rhysida immarginata. The sequence goes on from JAHWFO010030118.1 coordinate 131,313, forward strand.
AAATTCTAATCTAATCCAAAGACAAACAAACAAACTTAGGAGCTAGGAAAAAAATGGAAATTTTTAAGGCCAAACAAACGAATAAATCATGCATATTAAATACTCCTGCAGTTTCAATGAGATAGTTGTAAACATCTCCATACTCTACATAGGGCCAAAGTGAAGGATTGTTCATCCACTCATCTTCCTTCATTGTGTAAGGGTCTTTTATATAAATTCCTTCGCCAAGTTTAAGTTTTGAAATATATATTCTTTTTGAAGGATAATCTAATTGTTTTGTGTAATTAGACAACGTAAATTTATTGGTTGATGACCCTAAAAGGTGCATCTCAATGCAAGCAATCCCTGCATTCTCAGCCACGGTTTGCCCTGCAATATGGTGGCTTGGGCAGTATGATGTCACTGCAACATCATGAGATGACTCTCAATAGAAGAGCAGCTATTAAAAACCTGTCCATTTTAATCTAAGTACAAGATGAGCAATTTTCCATAATAAACACGTAAAAATAATCACATCCTTTATTTTTAAATGAATATTTTTAATATTACAGTTCATTACAAATTGTTTATTAACGTAAGAAATTATGCAGAAATGAAGTTTTTTAAGAACTTCCACTGCCATTGCTATTTCAAAAGCCATTGCCAACTACGGCATCGGGCCGCACTGCATAACCACGTGATCGGTCGATAATGTCAAGAGATCGGTGAAACCAAAGAATTTAAGAAAATATGCCCGATGTGAAAATATGCCTTTCTTATCGTCTTTGGTGAAACTCTTTACAAAAGCGACAGATATGGAAAATTTGCTTTTAAAAGTCAAGCAAATTTTGAGTTGTTTTTTTTTGACTTAATAAACGGTAGAAATTTTGATAGACGATGTGAGAAAAACTAATATCGATGTCTTATCGATGTTACGGGTCATAACTTTAATCATCAATCAAAGGTAATTGTTAAGCAGTAAATAAATGTCCGAGTACATTTACGTGTTCCTTCATTACAATACATTATCATAAACAGTCATTAAATATCAATAGATAATGAATTCAAAAAAAAATGGAAATGAAACATCCGAGAATTTGATGGTCGATACCTTTTGAATATAGATACATTGGCTAACGTCGATACTACTGCCAAGTACTACTTCATTTACAGCCACGCATTAATAAATCTTATCAAGGCATGCAATAGAAAAATTTTCTAAAGAAATTGAGCATGCAAACATGTGACTTCTTTAGTGCATTTCCTCCTTCAACTTTCATAACCATCAAAATTCTCTTTTGGATTTTGATGATGACTCTTTTAATGGTTTTCTTTATTAATCTTTGATAGTGACAAGAATATTGTCATTTTTTTATTGAGAGTTTGAATTTTAAACAAAGGAATAAATGTGAGATTGGAGAGACTGTAAAAAATAAAAAAATAATAAAAAATGAAGGGGGTCAACAAAACTGAGAAGAACATCCCTAAGCTCTCTGCCAGTAGTAGAAGAAATAGCAGTTTTAGAAATTACTTAACAGCCATGTGAAATTTTGTTACAGTATTCTTTAATTGTACTGTATGATTAAATTACATGCAGGAATAGATGAGAAGTTATATCCTATTACAAGTGACTAATGCTTTTACATATGTGTGGGACAAATAAACATTCAAGCTTGAACAGATTGTAACTTATAACTTGATGGATACAAGAGTTGGAATCCTGTGCCCTAGCTCTCATTCACTAAATTTTAGCAGGTTGTGACGAACCCCTGAGCCAAAAACGCACCTGTGTAATCAGATACTCAAAGGAGCAAAGTGGGCTGCCTACTGTTGGACAGCACTCACGAGAACACAGGCTGCCAAATACTCCTTTTAAGAACATACTGCATGTGTCAGTTGATCCTTTGGTCAATCTAGGGGGGAGTCATGGAAACCCGTGGCCCGGTTCCCTGCAGGCTGATTCTCAGACACAGGCTGCCAAACCTCTCTTAGCAGAGTTAACAAGCTGACTCGGGGAAACACAGCTTCTCTACAGAGAGGTTATCACCATTTCTTATCCAATACACAGGCCACGTCGTTCACAGCGTTCAACCGCCCCCTTTATTCCGACACTGCACCTCAAAAGAAATTCTACAAGCCTTAAAAATAACCAATAGCACAACTAATTAGAAAACATATATGTATACATATTTTCTTGCAAGGATCCCGCTAATTAATTAAAAACTGTCCACAGCTGTCCCTTCAAACAATACATAGGGCTCCCATCCACCATTTGTACTTTCAACACTATAGTTCTGGTTCAAAAACAGCAAAGACTTCTCGAACGGGCTGACAAATGGGCTCACAATCTAAACAGGATTGCATCCTCTCGCTTTTAACGGCCGGGGAAAGAAAGGGAGAAGTCACTCATCAATTGGAAAGACATCTAAATGGCACATGTGGCGGGCTTTCCTGCCCGGAGTTTTACCTATACCAATTAGCTCTTGACCAGTTTGGTGCTCCTCCAACATTTCCACTGACGTGTTCAAGTTCTCAAAAAATTAAATAACTACTGCATTAATAGGGTGACTAGCATGATAATCGTGTTAACTATTTGCATAATATCGTGAATCACGGATGGTCACCCATCCAGTGACTAGCCGTGCCTGATGTTACTTAACTTCACAGAAGTTGTGTTTCAGTGAAATCACACCAGGCCATGGCCTCCCCCTGAACAATCATTTACAGACTCCAGGGATCATACCTAAACCAAGAAGAAAACAAGGAGGTGGCTCATTACGGTTTGAGGTACGATGCTGGTGAATGGAGTGCTTCCCTTTAAATGCCTTTAAATGGAAGAACATTTTGCAGGAAGAAAATATTTGATTCCGACAAGATAATTGCCCAATTCACACATTAAAAAAAAACAAAAAACCCCAAAAAAACAAAACAATAAATTGGTTCAGAAAGCAGAAGATTCAACTCTTGGAATGCTCTGTATGAAACCTAAACCTAAGTAACATGGAAAATGTGTGGCATTTGATCAGCAGACTTGTTATGATGGAAAACAGTTCAACAATGCTACTGATTTGTAGAGTTCCATTCTGGATGCAAGTAATAACCTTGATAATGAGAAAAACTGATGTTTTATTAAGTTTTTCCAAAAAAGTTTCCAAACTGGCTTATCAAAGTTCTTGTAGACAAAGGAGCTGAAACTAATAACTAACATAAAGCATAATCTAATTTTTTGATAAGTGCATGATGGTTAATATTGCAAGCAATAACTGGGGAGAGGTGGGAGGAATGGCATGGTAGGAGGAGTGGGACAGTATAATTTCCTGTGTTATTTATCAAATTGCAAGTTTCATTGATGTCGTGTAAGCTGAAGCATGTTTAAGGGCCATGTTGGTGGTAATGGCTGCCAGACACAACAGCATGCTTTAGGGCTGCAACATAGTCTGTGTTTTTAGCATCAAAAAGTAAATAAAACATGTTCTCTTTGTACATATTAAGATTGCTGGAGAATAAGTCGTGATCGTGCTGAAATCAAGATTTTAATAGAAACAGTGTAGCCTAAAGATTTTTATGAAAGGTTAAATTTAGGCCTAATATCACATGTTCTTTTGATGTAATAACACAAAGCCTTACAGCGTGGTGAAGTCAAATGTGTCATCACCTTGTCAGCAGTCATTTCTAAGAAGGGTACCGACTTAAATTAAAAAAAGGGGTGGGATGTTTGATATGCGTAAAGAGGATTTATGTACAAAATTAACAAGATAGATACAATCAAACGAAAAGGCAAAGAATTAGCAAATAAGCAAGGTACAAACACTCCGTTGCATCCATACTGCAGGATCCTAATAGTGACAAATTAATGATCAGGCAATAACTAGCACATGTCTAAACCAAAAAGACTCCCAATTCGCTACACAGATCAACAGTGTCAAACCTAAACAAGGGACTAACTTACCCTAACGTGCAAACTGGTCACAACACACGGACCGCACGTCGTGTAATGCATAAATGCAAGGGGGAAAAACAAAGCCAACTTACTGGTTCCCAAAACCGGCAGGCTACCACTAAAACCCGAATACCAGTCAGAACCAATGGGATTAGCCCTCACATTGTGGGTTAACACAGCCACTGCCACAACACCCAAACCCCCACACAACACACGTACCAGGTATGCACACCAAAAAGAAAGCCAAACCTTTCACAAATAAAATAACTGATTAGGTACCCACTGTGCTAGTATTACCTTTATTTAACATAATTTAATTAAATCTTAAAGAAATTATACACAGAAATAAATAAGTTAAGACTGACAAACTTTACCCACTTATAGCAAGAGTAAGGGGTCTAACAAATAGGAATGGGGAATACCACTAACACCAAATTTACTTACTTTTCAAACCCGCTTATCCGTTAGTGTCGCGGGGGCAGCAGCCCTATGGAGGATCTCCAGCGATCGCGATCTTCCACCATCAGGCGCATGTCCTCCCTGGTAATATCCAAGCGACTCAAACCCAGATTCTCCATGTAGTCTAGCCACCTGGTTCTAGGCCGACCCTTTGGTCTCTTACCCACCGGCTTGGAAAATAACAACTGCCTAGGAAGACTAGTTTGCGGCATCCGTATCACGTGGCCATACCAGCGTAACTGAGATCTCTCAATGCGGAGAAATAGCGACTCAATACCTAAAGATTCCTTTATTGTGCTGCTGTACACTCTATCTAGTAGGTTAATACCTGCCACACCTCTCAGAAATCTCATTTCGGCCGCTTGTACCCGCTATCGCACTCTTTAGGTCATTACCCAAGCCTCATGACCATAGGTGAGAATGGGGACAAAGATAGATTTGAAGACGGAGAGCTTGGCTTTGTTACCCAGCTTGCGTTTCGTTACCACGGATCGCCACAGTTCACGTCTGACACAGCTTGCTGCACCGATCCGAGCATCCAATTCTTTCTCCTACCGTCCATCACTCGTGAATGCAATCCCGAGATACTTGAATTTCTCCACCTGTCTCAATGAGGCTCCCCTAACATGGAGAGCGCACTGAGCAGGCTGTCTTGAAAGGACCAGAACCTCGGTTTTAGCCACACTGATCTTCATCCCAGCTTCTTCACATTTGGCTGCAAACCGGTCTAGTGCATGCTGAAGGTTCGTGCGAGAAGACCCAAGGAGGACAAGGTCGTCAGCAAAGAGCAATCTCTCCACCAGGCAGTCGCCCACACAAACACGCTCATCGCCTGGGCAGTCATGTTAGGGTCGACACCAGAGTAGAAAAGCTTCCACCCTCCTTCTAAGTCCACAGTTCCAGAACCCAGACGTTTCGTAGAGGTAATATCTATGATATCCAGTCGATACCGTTTGGCTTCCTCCACTAACTCTGATTCCTTTCCTGTCATGGAGAATACGTTCCAAGTGTTAATTGACAGCACCCGATCACGTTGTCGCTTTACCCGTTTCTCCTCCTGGGTAAAGGCATGCGCTGCCCCCAACCGTTTCTCCAAGCGCATAGTGAGTGCACTGGTGGGGCTTCTTGGAGGCATTGCTCCGAGATAACAGCCGGGAGACTGTCGACTATTTTTCGAACGAGAGCCTCTGCCTAACTCCCGAACGCGGGTGACTTTAACCTGCGCCACACCCGATGCAGTATGAATTCTCTCATTCGTCGACATCATGAGATATATGTTTGTTTGGATACTCTTCGTCTCACTTCTCAACCATGACCTTTCTGGTAAGGGTGACCCTAAAGTAGCCGTGCTACAACCAGCATAGCCTACAGAATCCCTGAAGCTCCCAAACCCCTGACCCACGGTAAGGGGGCATCCACTCAGGGGATGAAAGCTTACACCAAATGCCTTACAAAACAATCCAATCATAAATGCGATCCAACTTCCAAACTAAAATAACTTTCAAATCGCCATTAACTTAACAATATTCCTATATCAGAATAATAATCTTCATAATAATTCTACTTTTCACTCACTACATTAACAACACAGTTAAGTCACTAATTCCGCCATACTAATAAACTTGACAACTCTTAGTCAGTTTCCCGATAGGAATATAATAAAGTAAACCCCCACAATCCAAAGTTAACATTTCTACAAATCTACAATACTAAATCAAAAAAATGTCTTAATAATTCTGAACCCTTTTAGCACTTCAATAAACAAAGGTCACAATCTCATAATCCGTCTAAGGACAGCTAAAAATCTCCACTAAATTCATTCCCGCTATACAATTCAAATTTAATGAACTATTACAATTTTCACTTAAGCAATACACTAACTTTCAATACACAGAATCCTAATAATATTAAATATTCACAAAAAGCAAAAAAACAAAAATAAAACTGATCAGTACAAAATTTGCCACGTGGTCTCTCTTTCTGTAACAAGAGAAGATTAGGCCTAACCACCGTCTAATTTAGCATCGCAACACGAGCTCAATCCAAGTGGAACACGTTTGTTCCCGGTTCAAAAGCATCTGCTTCGTCATCGTCATCTTCTGGGGCTTCCATCTCGTCTCGATCCTTTCAGTCTCGACTCTGGATCTTGAATGCTTCCTATTGCTTCCTCTGGCCTCTTTATATATCCCAAGTGGGCGTCGGGCTGCCCCCAGGTGGTGGCGTGGGAGAAACTCTCACTCCACTTCCGGAATCCATACGAATCACTTCGCAGCTCTGTTTGAAAGTGACGTCATTGCCAGCACGCACGATTCTAGGCGTGGGTGTTGTTCTTACCAAAAAGTTTCTCATAATTACAAGTAAACTTCTACTTAACTTGAAATAAAAATAATTATTATAATTACTACATTCATTATCTCTGACAAAATCAATACAATAATTAGCTTTCAGCATGAATTCTAACAATCGATTAGGGCTGTGTAACATAGAGGAGAAAACCCCTGATAGAGAGGATTCTGTCCGACAACAACCAAAACGGACCTTTTTGTCCGGTGATGGAGTTTCTGTCCAAACAAAGACTAGACGGGAAACCCGTGCCTAAAAGATTTTGGGGTGAACTATCACATCAAAAACAAAGAAGACTCATACAAATTGGACATAAGAAAGTGTCATGTAGTCCTTTTCTAAGGGAGGACTACTGTAACCCTTTACAAAAACGATAAACAAAAACTAAAAAGTGACGTCACAACAGGAAGAATGGGACAACGTCACAACATGATTAATTGGCATAAAATAATAAATAAAAATATAAAATCAATTTATAAGAATTTAGAAACTAATAGGGTTTAATTAATTCTCTAGCAACTACATGGACGTTTAAATTAATTCAACTTCACACGTATAACTTCATTAGTAGGAAATGTTTTGAAAAAATTTTCTAAGGAGGCACATGGATATCACAGGTTTTTGTAAGGAAAATTATGATTTTCACTTGAAACGATTCAAACAAAAGTGCAAAAGGGTTGGAAATTTGAAAATAGAGCAAAAAGTTGCAAATTTTAGTGAAAATGCTGGAAATTGTTTATATAAACAAAGGCTGAATTCTCACTTTATTTTTAGTGCAAGATTTTGCAAGCGTGATAGTTTGGTGTGATGTTTTCTTAAATTCAAGTAATTATTTAAAATTATAAAATAATACCACACTCCAACAGTAAAAATTTGCACAATAAAAGAAAACTTCACTAAAAGTTAAAAATCATTCAATATAGAAGTAAATCCAAGTAAAAGACATTTCAGTGCATCAAAAAATTTAAACTACACTGAGTGAGCATATTATAATGACCACCCTGTCAGTATCTTGTTGGGCTACATTTTGCCTTTAATACTGCAGTGATTCTTCGTGGCATTGACTCCACGAGATGTTGGAAGGTGGTGGGAGGAATTTGACACCATGCCTGATGGATAGCCGTCTGATGGTTTGTTCGACTTCGTCTCACAAATGCTCAATTGGAGTGAGATCTAGGGATTGTGGGGGCCACCAAAGTAAGGTAAAGTGCCCCTCATGTTCCTGGAAGCACTCCTACACAATACGAGCTCTGTGGTATGGCGCATTGCCTTGTTGGAAGTAGCCATCTCCATTGGGGTACGCCATCAACATGACAGGGTGGACTTGATCGACGACGATACGGAGGTATGCTGTGCCATCCAGAAGTTGTTCAACACATATTAACGGACCCAACACATGTCATAACACTGCCTGCCCCAGCCTGAAGGGTTGTGCTCATGCATGCGGGGTCCATGCTTTCGTGCCGTTTCCGCCAGATTCTCATGCGGCCATCTGCATGATGTAACTGGAATTGTGACTCATCAGACCACATGATTTGTTTCCACTGCTCGATAGTCCAGTCCTTGTGCTCCTGAGCGAATTGGAGTTGTTTCCGCTTGTTGGCTGCAAACAGCAAAGGTGTGCAGACAGGTCTTCGGCTTCCGTATCCCATGTGATGCAGTGTGCGGCGGACAGTACATTCAGAGACCGTTTTGGAGGACCCCTGAATAAGGTCAGCAGTGATTTGATGCACAGTTGCCCTTCTGTTATCCTTTACCAGTCGTGACAATCTCCGTTCTGTCCGATCATTAACCATGCGCGGGCGAGCACAACGCGAACGTTCAGACCCCATCTTCCGGCTAACCGTCCAGTCTTTAAATACTTTAACGATAGCTGCTCTTGAACACCTCACGAATGCTGCTGTTTCGCTGATACTCGCTCCATAGCTCCGAGCACCTACAATTATCCCGCGTTCGAAGGCTGTTAAATCGCGTCGTTTACCCATAGTTGAAGAATGGAACACGTCTACTGGTCGACGACACTCAGCTTCCCTTTTTATATTGGTCCGACCCGCAAGGAACATTGTGGCGACGTCCGTGCGCACATTTGCATAAACATGTCAGGTGGTGATAATAATATGCTCACTCAGTGTATAGGCCATTCTTACAAGGCATAGCCTATTTGTCCTATTCCTGCACATACCTCCCACCAGCTGTCCCATTCCTCCCACCATGAGGGAGGAATGGGACAAAATTTGAGGGCCCGTATTTTAGTATTTTCAGGGTTTTCATAATACAGGGTCTTTATAATTAAAATTCCATTTTGACATGGCCATAAAAAAAAACTACTGGACCAAAAGCTATAATACTTGGTAATATTATACAAGAGGGCATGGGAAATTCATACCCACCAAAAAAAAA
>JAHWFO010030118.1:140833-179235 GCA_023313115.1 Rhysida immarginata
ATATGAAGGCCTACATCATCTGTTCTTGCTTTTATTAATCTGGGCTAGGCCTAATTACTTGTTAAAGGTGATATCCGATCGTTTTTCTCTCTTATTCGAACAATTGAACGCCGAGCAAGAATAAGGCATCCTCGTAAATGTCACTACATCGCTAAATAATTATAATAATAAGCTAGAATAAAATCCAAAGAAAGGAAATGCATCTTATTAGCTACAGCTTGCATACGTCTTATACCTCAACAGTAATGGCTGACGCTAGTTACCACGACTTCATAATGGGGGCGCTGATGACCAGTTAATTTCCACTCTAATTATATTAATCTCGTTGGGTATGAACTTCCCATGCCCTCTTGTATAATATTACCAAGTATTATAGCTTTTGGTCCAGTAGTTTTTTTTTATGGCCATCTCAAAATTGAACTTTAATTATAAAGACCCTGTATATTATGCAGTGCTCCCACTAAAATTGACACAGGGCAGGGCACATCATGCAGTATATCAAGGCATCTCATGGGGAAGGGGGGGCGAGGGGGCGAGGGGCAGGGCTAAGCCTAATTGTGTGCTTTCTGTTTTATAAAATCAGGCAGAAGGATACATGGAAGAGCAAGAGCAAATTGATAAGCGCTATTTTCGCGGAAAAGCACTATTTTTGGGAACGAGCGCACTACTCTCGTGACAGGGCGCAATACTCTCGCGGCAGGGCGCAGCGCCATCCTAAAATAGGCTAACGGGAGTACTGTTATGAAATCATTTAAATATAAAATGGAAAATAAGACTTGTCTTAGCACAATGTGACATGTAACTTCTGCATTTAAAATTTTTTTATAAAGTTCAAGAAGATTTTGTGAATAGTGTCCCATTCTTCCCAGCTCTTCCCTTCTGCCACAAGAACAAATGACCAAGAGCAACGTGTACTGCCGTCAGATGGACAAATGCCATCAAAACTGTGAACAAAACAACCGTCACTGGTGAATCGTACAGGTCCAATACTCCTCCAAGGCGGTGCTCATGCACAAGTATCTGTTGCAACACTGAATTTTTATTTAATGCTTTGGAGTACGAGGTTTTCCCTCAACCTGCGTATTCACCAGACTTGGTCCCAACCGATTTCCACATGTTTCGTCATTTGCACAATTTCTTGCGGGACAAATCGTTCACCAATCAAGATGCTGTTATTACTGCTGTCACCAGTTTTTTTGGAATATTGTAATTCTGGCTTCTGTCATCGTGACACTTTTTTCATTGCCAACATGTTGAGCACAATTTTAAGCTGCTGAGGGCAGATATTTCACTTAATAAAATGTATTTTTTTCCCTTGTTTATGGTGTCATTTTCTTTCCATCAAATTCGACCAATACTTATGAAACAACCCATTTGTAATAAATAGGAGAGAACCCAATTCACAAAGAATTTAGGCAGTACATAGAGAATTTTTCTGATTGGTGGATTCACAAAGTGTGAAAATAAAACTAGAAGCAGGCAGTACTGGTTGGTTAATTTAAAATAACACCAATAACATCGAGTAACAAGTCTCTTTAAATTGATAATTGGTTGTTTAACAGTTTGCTGGTTCAGATCTTATAAAGCTTCCTGATTTCCAGTGTCGGAAACTATTTTGGGTCTTTTATCGTTTGTACAATAGTCATTATTGTATCTATTGGACCGAATTGATGTTTTTTTCTTTATGATGTGCTCCATAAACGCAAATTTTTTGACCCAATTGCTACCTTCACTGACTAGGGAACCACAGGAAGGTGTTCGAGAAAACTTTATGTTTGAGCGCAAGCATATCTTGGAAACAATGGTGGTAACGGAAATGAGGACCCAAAAAAAACATGGCAGCATGCTGGAAGCAAAATTGTTAACAGTATTCACCAAGGAAACAGAGTTATAACAGTGTCATTAAGCACAAATCCTCAATTTTGCTGTAAAATTAATAGTCTCAAAATAATTTATAAGATGAGGTAAGCATCTGTGAATATTTAGGATATCCATATCTAGTATCATGTGAATAAAATAAAAGAAAAAGACAGGTTCGAAAAAGGATATGGAAAAAAAAAATTTAATGCCTTAATTTCGTGTTCTTTTCTTTATGAGGTGCTTAATTAAGGCATTAAATTTTTTTTTCCATATCCCTTTTTGAACCTGTCTCTTTATGTGAATATTTATTTTATTTAAGATTATAAAGCACTGCGATACATACTCCCTCACCAATGCAACTTATTCTCGGCCACTGGTCCCATTATGGTTATCAGTCGACCTTGCTCGACAACTTTTACCCTGGTTTCACTTGCAAATACATGATGTCAGCCCCAGAAAATATACGATGATTACCAAATTAATTAATAAAATTAAATAATAAATTAAAGAAATGGTTGTTAATTACTATACAGATTTATTTTTTTTTACTGGATGGCAATTAGCTAATTTTATTAACCTACTTAAAAAAAACGTTTGTTTAGAAACTTGAAAATCCATTCAATTGACATCTGCAATAAGTTCATAGGAAGTAGTCCCACTGCTCACATGTGAAGCAGATTCATGCTCATTATCGAGTTGTGGAGGTCAAGCAAATTACAGTTGACTTGCTTCACCAGAATCCATAGTAAGTTTGTTAAAAATGATATCTCATTATACGAGACCGGTAGTATCAAACTGCACAATCTCTAAAATTTTCAATATCGATATTATTATCAATTCCTATAGTAGAAAACCTGAGGAATCCAATGATACTGCTCATTTGAGTCTAATTGGACTCTATTCATATGAATTTCGGTCATAAAGTTATCCCGTGGTATCAAACTGCACTTAATACATTGGATAAAGTTCAGTTAGATACCAAACACACAACTGACCAATCAGAGTGCCCGAACTACTATAGATGAAGCACTCATAACAATTTTGACAACTGAACTGCAGGTGCACAAGTCTCGAGTAAAAGCTTTTTATGAAATGCTACGTGAAGAAGACTCAACAAAACTAATATTGCCTTATGATTGTCAGAAGAATTGTGGTACCCAAATTGCCTGATCAATGTGTCTGTTATTCTCGCCAATTTTATTTGTACAATTTTACGGTATGCAACAGACAGCAGTAACACAGCTCTAACTGCAAGCAATGTGACCTCATATGTTTTGACTGAAAATAAAGTTTCAGAAAAATGCCAACACTACTGCCTCGTGTGTATTTGATCATCTGAATAGCATTAATATGGAGCAGTATACAAAACTTCGCTTAATGTCGGATGGTTGTGGAGGACAAAATAAGAACTCCATCATGGTTTGCATATAGTTAAAGTAGTTTGGAGAGTTAGCATCAAAAACACTGAAAGTATTGAATTTATTTTCCTAGTCACAGGCCACAGCTACATACCACCCGATTAAGTCTTTGGATTAATAGAAAAGGAAATGAAGAAGAATGATTTTACCGCCAAAGCGGATAAAGGGAGAACTTTTTCGTGTTATGGCATAATACATGGATACATAGAATTAAGCTATATTTTAAAACACTTTAGAGAAAATATATAAATATGAAAACTATTAGGTCGTTCATTAAAAAAACGCGCCAGCAGATATCGTAGGAAAAGTACCGTATGCACGAACCAGGAGACTGGGCTAAGATGTAGATACGAAGCAGGCGCTGTTCCCTACTGTTGGCAGCACTGCCGAGCACTGCAATTAAAAACAGATGACAGGTGCACAGTGTCCAGTCAGTCAGTTTCTGTCATCGCAACGTCAAACGGCCGCAATGCAGGCATCCAAAGAGGTGCAGCAGCGTGTTGTGCAGTTCCTGACAGCAGAAGGTGTAGGGGGTCATGAAATCCATCGTCGAATGCTGCAGGTGTACGGTGAACACTGCATGTCAGTCACAAGGATGAAAGAGTGGAACAAGCGACTCCGTGACGGGTGCACGTCGCTGGATAATGACCCGCTGCACTTCTTTGGATGCCTGCATTGTGCCAGTTTCACATCGCGATCACAGCAACTGACTGACTGGACGGCCACATGGCACGCCTGTCGTGTTTTTAATATCCGTGCTCGACAGTGCTGCCAACAGCGGGGAATAGCGCCTGCTTCGTATTCATCAGGTTCATGTCTACATCTTAGCCCAGTCTCCTAGTTAGTGCATACGGTACTTTTCCTACAATATCCGTTGGCCCGTTTTTTAATGAATGACCTAATAAATTGTAAATTACAATTTAAGTAATGTATAGAGAGAATTTAAACAAATAAACTTGAAGAACTGAAAGGTTAAATGGAGAGTGAAGTTATTCTTTATATATTTGAACCAAATAAAAGTTCTTTAATTTGTAGGCATTCCCACAATGTTAAATGACGTGAGCCTCAATTGCTCAAGTGTTATGTGTAAGCATCTATTAGTTTCATATTCAATTACTAAAGTGTTTGTATGTTATCATCTACCACTGAAGCAAGCAATTAACTACTACCAATTAACAATATATCTCACAGTAATTAGTTTTAGATACTATTAAGCCAAACAGCAATATGGTCTTGATACCAATAACAATAGGCCTAACAACTTGTAAGGAATTGGTTGATATAATACATGCCATATCTTAGCAATGAAAGTTTCCAAAGGTAACGTATGGCACTATTAAAACATGTACTACTAAACAATTCCGACAACCATTATTTACTCGTTATATTCACTCATGACACCTTGTTACGAGTTGTTTGATATATTACATGCCATATCTTAGAACTGAAAGTTTCAACGGTACCATATGGTTGAACACGTGCTACTAAACTAATTCCCACTATCATTATTTACTCATCATATTCACTCATGAGACGTTCTTACGAGTCGTTTGATATATTAAATGCCATATCTTAGCATTGAAACTTCCAACAGTACCACTGGTACCATATGGAACCATTAGGACACGTGCTACTAAACCAATTACCACTATCATTAATTACACATTATATTTACTCATGACACGTTGTTACAAGTTGTTTGATATATTACATGCCATGTCTTACCATTGAAAGTTCCAACGGTACCAAATGGTAGCATTAGGATACGTACTACTAAACAATTCACACGCACGTTATTTATGCGTTATATTCATTCACGAGACATTCTTACACATACATGTGCCACTAGACCAATATCTGCTATCACTATTACCCTTATATATTTGTTCATGATACGTCATGACGATTTGTTTGATATATTACATGCCATATCTGGTTATAGGAAATTTTTAAGGCAGTATCATAATGTTACCATTAGACCATGTGCCATCAGAGCACGTACCTATTCCTGCTATCTCGTTTCGAGCTTGATCGTGCTCTTTCTCATATTAATGGATTGGTGAAAACTGAGTGTGAAAAAGTTAATTCATTTTCAAGTTTTCGTAATAAATAATAAGCTCCCTATGAATAAAAAAATTTGTTTGATTTAGAGACCGATGATGCTTCTCCCCTTTCAGTAATTGTCAATCACGTGCATCCTGCATGCGCACCATCTCATTAACGATCAGAGCACGCACAGAGGCGAACCGATGTGCTCCACACGCGTTTTCCCCAATGCAAGGATAATTCGTCTTTTCTAGCAATTCAATACAAGCACTCTCTCTATTGCAACATAATACATTGTTGGAAATGTGTCTATAGACAGACTGACGGACGGACGGACAGCTGAACAAACTGATCACATAAGCACTTTTCTACGAAAATGTGCTAAAAAGAAGGAAGTCATTCAAACTTCCAGAGAAATCAAAGAGATGATTTCAAGCCATTCAACAATTAAAGAAGTTGGCAAGGATAGCAAAGTTTACGACTTTAAAGACGCTATGTCAGGTGTAGTTAAGAAATGTGGATCGTGATATTTTCAACTCCCAAAAATAAAACAAGTGTTCATTAAACGTACAAAATCTAACAACTTAGTTGTTAGTGGCGAGGCACATTTTAAAACGGATTTTGATAGTTAGAAGAATTTATTTATAAGATCCCACAGCTTCACCAATAATCACTTGCATGAAATACAGAAAGAGAATAGGGTTTCGAAGGAGAAGAAAAAAGATGTCGAGAAATTGCTAATGAAGCAAGACGGCAAAGAATGGAGAAGCATCGACAACTTAAAATTCTACAAGTATGTTACTGATGGTGCTATTGATGGTGATGTTGATAATTCTGTAGATGAACATTATTGTCAGCCTTTGGAAGAAAAACAAAGTCTAGGAGTTGCGATAAAATATATTAATTAAAAAATAAATAAAACTCCATTTAATTAAAGAAATGAATAAAATAAATAATAGAAACAAAAAAGTCACCCAATGGATAAATGTAAAGGTTGTGCTTCAATTGTGTTTCGTCTTTCAACCTTTACATTTATCCATTGGGTGACTTTTTTGTTTCTATTATTTATTTTATTCATTTCTTTTAATTAAATGGATTTTTATTTATTTTTTAATTAATATCTAAAAACAAAGTGTGTTCATTTAAAAAAACAAATGTGAAATTTACAACCATTTTCCTGTTTCTTCTGAAATAAAATTTACTGCG
This sequence comes from Rhysida immarginata, assembly GCA_023313115.1. NCBI lineage: Eukaryota > Metazoa > Arthropoda > Chilopoda > Scolopendromorpha > Scolopendridae > Rhysida > Rhysida immarginata. The sequence goes on from JAHWFO010030118.1 coordinate 147,364, forward strand.
AAAACATTTTTAAAGGTAATTTTTATTACAATATTATTAGTGAATGTCATTTTTAAAACCCAACATTTGGAGACAAATTGCACTTCATCCTTAGGTTGGAATCAAAGTGCTCTTACTCCATTCTTATTTTGCTTGCATTTACTAAATTATTTGGTTATAGTCATGTTTTTTATGTTAAAAGTCATTTTTATAGGCTATGCTAACATATGGATTCATCAGACTGATTCCTAATCTTTTGGATAAGCCCCTGATAGTTTTTGAGCTCTCCTCAAAATTTAAAATTTTGGATAAAGTGCTGTTTGATTCTAGGGGTTTCATATATAAACGTCAATTTTTTAATATAAGAAAATACATCATCCATCTTTGATTTCCTAGATCTTAGTTGATATTTGAATTACTGTGACTAAACAGTGATCAAATATCAGTAATGAACATAATCGAACAAATTCTATTGTAGATCGTATCGTAGAAAAACTATCCTTTCAACTGATCGAGATGATCAGTCGATATATAAATAAACAGTTTATATAAATTGAAGAACAAATTGGGGAACTTGTTTGCATTCTCCTCTTCCCCCTCTCCAACCCCCCAGTCTAAAATTCTGAATAAATTTCTTTCTAACATGTGTTTCTTTATCAGCATTTGATATTTTCATAAGAATGTTTTTTCTGAAAATGAAATAACGACAAAATAACTCTTTAACCACAACAGTTTTATAAAACAAAAGAAAATACAAAAGGAAAAAATAAATACATGACCTGTAAACGTTTTTCGATAGCGACGCTATCATCATCAGCAGAAGGCACGGAGCAACACGATGAGAGATCTCAGCAATGTTTTTTCTGTTTTTCAGCACATGATTTTTTTCTAGAAAAATATTTTTGCTTTCATTTTTTGCAGTCATCTATCAATAATTTTAATCCAAAAAAGTAAACTTTTGCTTCCTCCATTAATGCTCTCTTTTCTTCTGATTTCGATTATCAGCATTTCCACTCTATTACGGATTCTTCTTGGCTGATTTCAAGCAAACAACGATGTCATTTCCATACTCTCAAAATCAGAATACAATTTTTTTTTTTTTATCGTTATGTGAAATAAGCTGCGACGGATACGTACTCTTTTATTTCTATTGTGATATTTAGAATCTTACTCCAGGTTGTAAGATCACATTCTGGCCAAATAAAAGGGCCTCTCTGTCATTAAATGAGAATTCTTCTCAGTTTTACCTCTATTCTAATATCTAAATTATCTCTTAATGATTATAAAAACTAGATTTTAAATTGCAGTTGAAACGTCGTATAGTGGATTTATCAGGTCTATAAATACCAATGCAACTGGAATTTGCCCATAGATGGCCCTAGCTGTGAATATAGTTCCATCATGCTGCGTTGTTGGCACCATTTCCTTACTCTGGCGTCTGACAAAGATTTTCAACTCATAACAATACAAGTTTCATACAACAGCATAGTTTGTAATAGCATTGAACATGTCAAATTTTGTGCCTGGAAACTACAATTTGCGGACAGCACTGATTTTCTGTTACCATTTGAAGAAAACTGCTGCAGAATCACATCGAATGTTTGTCGAAACTTACAGTGAGCATGCTCTTGGTAAAAAATTCAAAATTTATCAATTTTTAAGCTTTGCTTAAATTTATTTTTCTGGACTGAAGGCCTATTGTAAGTAAGGAAAATTCTTCCAGAACAACTAATATTGTCAAAAAAAAATTATACATGTTAATCTTTTAGCTAGACTGAGCAAAATGCTTATACAAAGTAGTGGTGATTTTGACGTGAGAAACGACGCTGTGTTTAGTGGGATCTATTATGAGCTACTAAAATCTGGCTAAACTGTTAATACTGAACTCTATCGACAACAAATGATCGATTTGAATCAAACTTTGCATGAAAATCAACCAGAATATCAAAAGAAAGACTCTCCGTTTCTTTTAAACGGACAATTAATTTTAAAGATATTCTGGTCCATGCTGCTATTACCAAACCACGCACTTCCACTAAGGGATGTTCTCCTTGCAATACAAAGCGTTGCGGTGTTTGTCATTTTCTTAACCCTGCTACCTCCATTTCCAGCAGTGCCTCCTCCTTTACTTTCAAGATTAACCAGAACCTGACCTGCACTTCTCACAACTTAATTTACCTGTTACATTGCAAAGTATGCCAGAAACAGTACGTTGGAGAGACAGGCAATACCATACGCTCCAGATTTGCCGGGCATAAGTTTGATATTCTTAGCAATGCTGACACCCCTGTCGCTAAACACTTTAATTCCCCTGGTCACTCTTTACAGGCCATCAGCATTTATATTCTTCGTAGTAACTTCCATAGCAAAAAAGAGAGAAAGCAATTCGAGTCTTTTCTTATTTGGAAATTTAATTCCCTCACCCCTAATGGAATTAACCTTAGCAAAGGCACCATTCCCTCATTACCTTTCCCATGTCCCCTTCCAACTTCAGCTATTCCTTAATTTGTCGCAAGCCCTATGGGGCCTTTTCTTCTTTTTTTCTTCTTTCTTATCTTTTATTTATTCTTTTCAATGTTCTTCAATGTCCTTTCATATTTTTTTACTTTTGATCCGTTGCTCTTACATGTGGGACTTTTTTACAGGGTGACTAGCGACTGGGAATGGTCAGGGAATTTTTATTTTTTAAACCGAGTACAGTCAGGGAATCATAAAATCGATACTTTTGAACAATGTCAATAATATTCTTTCATGACAGCCCCCTTTTTTGTCTACTAATAATCAGGAATAATTTTACGTAATCTTTTTGCTAGGCACCCTATCATTCCTAAACGTTTTTATAATTTCACTTTCATATGTTTCATCCTATTACATTTTTCTCGCAGCCCCCTTATTATTTCCTATTTGTCCTCCGTCTTGTCCTATCCCAACAGTTCGTCTAATTAATCTCATTTGTTCTCTTGTTTGTCAGCCAATAACGCCTTACTATTCCCCATGCAAACTATATATAAACCCGTCCGTTAGTACTAATTTCATAACTTCAGGAAATTCTCTAATATTCTATTTGCTTTTAGAGAATTATCCTTTTTTGCTTTGATAAAGGATAGGCTCTATCCGAAACGTCAGCTCTTTATTTGATTTTTTAGTTTTATTTTGATTCTACTTATATATTTATTAATTATTTTGTTATTTGTTAATTATTATTTTATTTTTCAGTTGTATTTATTAACTATTTAAAAGAAAGACTCCTATTTCATCGAATATTTTTATATTCTGACTGCAGGGTGTTGTCTCTACCATAGTTGGCCAAGTTTCTTTAAAATGGGCTAAACCCTGCATGTTATAAAAAAAATAACTTATGAAAAAAATTTTGATTTTTAAAAAAACAAAACTTTATATCTCCATGAACATACATGCTATTCTCATACAAATGAACACATAAGTAAAAGAAACTGCCTATGCTACAGCTACAATGCATTTAAGCATTATTTTTTACAGGGCGATCCCAAACATTTTTTTTGTTCAATTTGTTGCTGGTCCCCTATTTGCCTTAAGGGCAAAACCTTCGCTGAAATATATCAGGTGTAATATGCTCTTTACACCTTGAAGTTTCATGATCATTTGTCAAGTATTTTTCTAGATATTCGACAAAATGTCTAAAGTCAAAAGTGTCCACTTTCAACTGAGCAGTCAGTGTATATTACAGAACCAAAAAGTTTGTTGCCTACACTTTGTTCACCACTTTTTAGGACAATAATTATTTTTCCGCATTTTCTATCTTAGCACTTCGAAAACAGATCACAGTTTCATGTAAATTAAACAAACTATACCTGTAAAATGAGCATAAGAGGATTTTTTTCATGCCATACCTCTAAATATTAATAAATAAAATCTTGTAAACATTACAAGAAGGAGCTTTAGCTGTGAAGCAGAAATACAATTATTAATGTATTAAGAGAAATTGAGCAATCATGAGTTGACAAAGCGATCGACAAAGTAGGTGTAACGGAAGGTGCTCCTAGTGGAAAATAGTTAAATTATATTATTTTATTTAGACTAAAGAGTTGATTTTCGTATTTTATTTTTATGTTAGGGTGCGTGTGCTCAAGTCAACAATGCTTAAAACATAAACAGAAAGTAACACTGTATTCATTCTTGACGAATCGATTGTTATATGACATGCCTTTATCTTGGTATTCTTTATCGTCCAGTTTTAGCATATGAATTAGACTTGAAGGGGTCCACAAAAAAAATCCTGAAAAGTTGATACAGCCGAGCTAAGATCTTGATGGTCACTTCTTAAAACAGAATTTGAAAAGGTTATTCCGTTTTCAAGTTATTGTGTAAACAGTTGGACAGTTCGACGGACGGATAAACATACAGATCAAGCGTGCATTCTTATAAGTAGCTTTTTGCTAAAGCTCCTAATAAATAAAGAAAGTTCCACGCCCCAGACTCAAACCAATGACTTCTCGGTTACCATCCTGATGCTATAATCAGTAAAGCCATCCATAGGTCCCTGGTTCGAGTCCGGGCGTGGAAATTTCTTTGCAATTTTACTCTATTTATTAAAAAAAAAAAATACTGTTCCAGCTTACTATAAGTTTTGTGGCACGAATATGTAATAACTCTTGTTCAGCATCTTTACATTTTTCATCTAAAGATAATACTTTTTCAAAAGCTTGCTCTGCTTCTGCAAATTTCTGAAATAAAAAATATAGTAAACATGCTATGGATTTGAATTTTTTTTTTTATTTCTTATTATAAATGTTATCATTTGGAAAAATCATTTTCATTGTAATCTATTGGTGGGATAATACGAGGTCAAATTAATAAAGATATGAACTTTAATTTTACAGAATCTCTTAACATATGATAACTTCCTAGAAAATTGTGCAGAACATGAAAAATCGACATAGCCTACATGATTGATTGAGGAGCGAAAAGTAACACCCAACAATTTTATTAATAAGCAAAAATGAAACAAACCATAAGAAACATGAAGGTTTTTACCTATTCTTTGACATATGCATCAACTCTCTCAATACACTTCTCCCTTGTGGCATCAGATTAATACACTCATTCAATACACCGTTTTCTGATTGTATAGCCACTTGTGGAAGGCTGATTTTACCTCTTAATGTGAATCAGAGTGTTGACCTCCTGGGAATTTCTTCATTGATCTGAAGAGGTGATAGGCAGATTGTGCGAGAACAATGTAAGGTGGATGTTGGAGCACCTCCCAGCCAAATTCCTCAATTTTCCCCTCTTCAAAGAATCTGTATCACCAGACAATCAGCACCCTATACTTCCAACTTTTCCTGTGGATTTCACTCCGAGTCTTTCATCGGGCCTACAAAAAATGGACTACACATTGCTGTTCTTCACAAGTTGACGACGGTAGCAAACGAACAACCTTTGCTCAGTAGTTTTCTACTAGGGTTACAACATGATCAAGTCATTGCTCTCTGTAGTGAATAATTCAAACTATCAATTTGCTAACTTTGAACATCTGGAGTAAAATAGTATTCCATAAAAATACTGTTGTGCGTTACTTTTCGATCTTCCCTTGTACTACACCCACAATCAGTCTATGTTTATTAATAAGATTCTTCTGTTCGTTTGTTACCTCTGTGACAAAACAAATTTTGCCACTATACAGGGTGTAAAATATCTCCTTCAAAAAAACTAGACTACGATGTAGACGAAATTCAGGCGATTAAAGTGATATAAGAGACTTGGGGTCACAAATTGCAAGCAACGCCGTAAATTGAACCTTAAACTAAGTTGAATGGCGTGGCGCTGCGTAGCACGAGCCAAATTTGGGTGACTGTGTTCCCCCGCTCACACCATTTTGATGTAGGTAGAGACTGACAAGACTTTTACAGATTTGGAAAATGCATGTTATCTGTATTAAACAAGGTTGGTACTGCTCGTGCTACTGACTCTGGCACGAGAGCCGAGTACATCAAGTTTGAGTGGAAGGCGGACCTCTTCGGGATGAAGTAGTGGGGAGCGGGGGAACCAGCCAGGCCGTACCTTATTCGTATTTTTTTGACGGAGATATTTAACACCATGTATATACTTTCTAATGCACATCTGTTTGTTATTTAATTTACGACTTATCCTGGTTTTGTTTATCCCATTCAAATATCACGGTAATTATTTGTTCTCCCTCAATAACCTCTCATTTCAGTTCATAATTTTATCACCAAAATTGATTCCATTATTAGAGCCCAGAAAAACAGTAAAAATTTTATCTTCTTATACAATGCGGTCCCCATTTTTGACTTGTCACAAAAAATAAAGTACGCAAGAATATACAGAAAAAGAAAAAAGAAAGGGGAAAAAAAACCTCTTTATTTTACTACTGCTATTACCAGTCACTGCTTTTCAGTTCATAAAAAGTGGAAAACATCATGAGTTCGTTACAGAAAAGTGAAACTTACTTACTTACTTTTCAAACCCGCTTATCTGTTAGGGTCGCGGGGACAGCAGTCCTATGGAGGATCTCCAGCGATCGCGATCTTCCGCCATCAGGCGCATGTCCTCCCTGGTAATATCCAAGCGACTCGAACCCAGATTCTCCATGTAGTCTAGCCACCTGGTTCTAGGCCGACCCCTTGGTCTCTTACCCACCGGCTTGGAAAATAACAAGTGCCTAGGAAGACTAGTTTGCGGCATCAGTATCACGTGGCCATACCAGCGCAACTGAGATCTCTCAATGCGAAGAAGTACCGCCTCATCACCTAAAGATTCCCTTATTGTGCTGCTGTACACTCTATCTATTAGGGTAACACCTGCCACACCTCTCAGAAATCTCATTTCGGCCGCTTGTACCCGCGATCGCACTCTTTCGGTCATTACCCAAGCCTCATGACCATAGGTGAGAATGGGGACAAAGATAGATTTGAAGACGGAGAGCTTGGCTTTGATACCCAGCTCGCGTTTCGTTACCACGGATCGCCACAGTTCACGTCTGACACAGCTTGCTGCATCGATCCGAGCATCCAATTCTTTCTCCTGCCGTCCATCACTCGTGAATGCAATCCCGAGATACTCGAATTTCTCCACCTGTCTCAATGAGGCTCCCCTAACATGGAGAGCGCACTGAGCAGGCTGTCTTGAAAGGACCAGAACCTCAGTTTTAGCCACACTGATCTTCATCCCAGCTTCTTCACATTTGGCTGCAAACCGGTCTAGTGCATGCTGAAGGTTCGTGCGAGAAGACCCAAGGAGGACAAGGTCGTCAGCAAAGAGCAACCTCTCCACCAGGCAGTCGCCCACACAAACACGCTCATCGCCTCGGCTGCCCCTGTCTATCCAGTCCATAAAGATAATGAACAAGAGGGGCGACAGTACACACCCTTGGCGGAGTCCAACACCCACGGTAAACGGTCTTGACTTAATGCCATTTATCCGGACACACATCTCAGAGCTTTCGTACAGAGACATGACAGCAACCAGTAATTGCCCATCCACTCCATACTCTTGCAACACTTGCCAGAGCTTCTCCCGAGGAACTCTGTCATATGCTTTTTCGAGGTACACAAAGCAAGCATAGACCTCTTTTGCATACTCCCAGGATTTCTCAAAGATTTGCCTTAGAGCAAAGATGTGATTCGTCGTGTTTCGGCCAGGTCGGAAACCACACTGCTCCCCCAACAGTTTGGAGTCGACTATTTCCCGACTTCTCTTCTCCAGACACTTAGCGTACACTTTCCCAGGAATGCTGAGCAAAGAGATGCCTCGATAGTTGTTGCAATCTCTCTGATCTCCCTTTTTGAAGATAGGGATCACAATTCCTGTCTGCCATTGCTTAGGGGCCTGTCCAGATATCCAAGCAACCTGACACACTCGAGTCAGCCACAGGATACCATCCTGATTTAAGGCCTTTAACATCTCGGACCGGATTTCATCATCACCTGCAGCTTTGCCAGTCTTCAGGGACTTAATTGCCCATCTGACTTCTGTTTCAGTGATACTACCGTGACTATTCTCCGCTCCAAGGTGCACCTCGCATGCCTCAGTTGTTGTTGTCACCGGATTAAGAAGAGATGCAAAGTATTCCTTCCACCTATGCAATATGCTCTCCTCCGTTTTCAGAAGCCTCCCATCTGAACTCTTAATAGTTTGTGATGAAAGAGACTTCTTTCCACGGAGGCGGCGCACGATCTGCCAGAACACCTTGTTTGCCGAACCACAGTCTGCCTCCAATTTCTCCCAGGCCTTGGCTGAAAAAGTGAAAAACGTTTATAAAGTTTCATTGCAGGGAAGAGGGAGAATGGCTTATTGATAGTCTCTGACAACACTTCCTAGAAAGAAAGCCTATGCACTGAAAATTTATACATTGTTACATGACCATAGGTAGTCATAATTTAGGGCTTATTATTGGTAGAAATACGATTAACAATGCCTTTTTATGATGATGTAACAATGTAAGAATTTTCAGGGCACAGGCTTTCCTTTTACATGTTTGTTAATTTATTCAAATGGCAGCATGTGAAGTGAGCTGTGTTTCTAACTTCTAAGTTAGTTTCCTTATCTTATTTAGTGATATTTATAAATATCCAACATTTTTTATAGGCGATTACTGTTAACAATAATAAATAGATATTAATTTAAGTAAAATTTAGGTAGGAAAATTACTTAATAAAATTTAAGTAGGAAAATTATAAGATCGACGCAGTTTTGAATTTATTTGCGTATTAGCCTTTGGCGACGGAAAATTAAAATAAAAAGTCAATTACTGTACTGTATAATGAACTGTACATTGTATATACTGTATATTAATGTACTGTGATGTACCTAGGGACCAACGATATGAAATGAGTAGATCGCTTATTTGGCTGCCATCTTTGGGGCAATTTGAAGGCGGCGAAAAGTGGAACTAATCTCTATTGTTAGTGTAGGCGCCATCACTATGGTTGGCAGAACAATATCGCCAGCCAAAGCGCCATTACTATATATATATATCCGCTTTGTCGCCAGCTGAGAAAGCACCCCCCCCCCACCAACATCGTGCTTGTAGTCTGGAATTTATTAAGCGACCTCTCCCAAATTAGATGTTTTTTAATAAATGCGGTATATAATTTCATAAATAACTCTAAACGATCATTCTGGTATCACTGAAACAACAGTAATATGGTTGAATATAGGAGACGTTAAAGAGAGATCGAATCTCAGTGCGGTAAAGACCATGTCAGCACCGTGAATTACAGAAATAATTATCAATAATTGTTTGTAAGCGTCCACGGCGTGTTTTTTTAACTTAACAAACTAAAAAGAGTTAATAAATTCATTCAATGTCATTCATTGAATGTCTCTCTTTTTTTTTTTTTAAATCATCCATTCGTGACTTCGCTTTAGAGCTATACACATTTTAATAAATAAACCTTTACATGGAGTGCATTAAATGAATTAAAATGACAAAGTAATATTTGGAAACTCTTTCTAGTTTGTTTACTTAAAAAAATATTGCTGTGAAACCTTAAAAACAATTAGGATTAGCATTAAAACATTAATGATTCGATCTCTCTTTAACGTCTCCTGTTGAAGATCGACATCTTTTATGTATCGACTGTAGCACCAAAAACGAATTTTGACGTTATTATAAACTGACAAAAGAAATGTGAAATTAATTTATTAAGTTTTCCCCATTTTTCGTCTAAGAAAAGAAAAACGGTCGATGATTGTGTTAAGAGTCCCGCAACGATTGTGTTTGAAAAGAATGTGATGCAATTAAACTGTTTAAATGGGATTTAAATAATAAGAAAGGTATTTATTCTGGCAGAACATACAATTCAAATATAGCGTGTACAGAATATTTAATTTATATATATATTTTTTCGATTCAAGTTAACTTTGTCATTGTTATCGTGAGTAGAAACATCCTACCCAGGAGACATTGTTAAGTGCGCATCATCGATAACAATGGTAGTGAAGACTTTAGAAAATTTTGGAATCAGTTTGGTAAAAAATTCGTAGAAACGGAGTTGTTGTCGTCCCAGGAAAATGAAGTGTGGCTTTCGGAATTCCGCGAGGCTACCGCTGAGGATCCGTGTCCAGGATGATTAGTCATCATCGTGATGTCCAGAAAAACCTTAAAAGATGATCAAAGCAATCGAGTCGATGCGCTGCAGCAATTAAGAGTTAGATGTCAGAGAAAATTTAGTCCTGGAAACCAAAGCTTAAACACCGCATTCTTCTGGTACGGGGCAATTATTGAAGGCCATGTTTACAGAGTCCTACCGGAGGCAATCTTTGTTTTTTTGTTTCTTTTACAGGGAAAACCATATTAACGCTGAGAGATACCGTTAAATGTAAAATGACAGGAGACAAAATAGATAATAGATTGTTGATAAGAAATTTGTTACTTCGAATAAAGCCACAGTATTTTTAAACGGAGTTAAGAGCGTATAATCTTTTCTTCTACAATAATGCACTTTTGATTCTTTCAGTTCCCAGTCCCTTTTAACGGCATTGCAAACAAACACTTATCTGGCATTACAAAACAACCACGATAAAAAAGAGGACCAGGATTTTTACATGAGAAATACAAAAAACGGAGTTATCTTTTAAGATGTAGAAAGATAAAAACACACCTGTGAAAGGTCAGTGGTGAACCTTTAATATATCTATTACTACAATTTAAAGCTGGACAAGAAATCGGCATTGAGTTTTACTGTGTTTGTCTATGCAAACTTCAAACGTAAACATACGAAGAAGGCCATTTTTTGCCAACCAAAGCAATGGCCGACAGGCTTTCAAATGGAGACGCGTTGGTGGCGCTGAAAGCAGCTCATGAGCGATCTACTCATTTCATATCGTTGATAGGGACCGAGAACGTTGACGGCAGCGCGGTCTGGTGGCGATCGTTATAAAAAACTTAAATGATAAGGAACGTGCTTTCACTGGAGAAAGTGAATGCAGTGCAGCAGTTTAACTTGAAAAGTCATGGACACAAGAATTGGTCGTACAAATTGCTGTATTTATGGATGTATTAACACATACACGAAAATAATTGATGAAAAAATAGAAAAAATATATTCCTTCTGATAAAAAATAGGATAAATGAATTTCATATGTTTCAGCAATTCATTCAAAGTATGGATTGGAATATGTGAAACAAGTAAAACATTTAAATGAAAAGCATGAATATTTTCATTCTAAAATCCAAGAAGGAATAATATATAGAACTGAAAAAGTGTAGTAAAAGATAGGTATAGAAAACTTAAATCCTGGATAACAAGTGGGAGTAATTAAATTGATAAATAAAAATAAAGAGAAAGATGCGGGGAAAATTATTACAACAATTCAGTAATGCAGAATTAAAAGAAAAATTAAAAAAAATCAGAAACGAAGTTGTAACTCATATTAGAAAACGTAAATATAAATATTACATTATCTGCATTGAATCAGCAATTTCTTTTAAAAAGAAATGGAACTATGTAAATGAATTTTTTGGATGTAATATGAAACGAAACACTGGTAGTGTAAATATGAAAAATAATGTAGAAGAGTTAAATGAAGTGAACAAATACAAAAGGCTGACTCCTTTCGATATTTAGAACTTATTTTGGATCATAAGTCACATAACTCATAATTTAAATAAGCTACGAGTAATATCGATCTTTTTGCATATGCTTAAAAAAATAAGTAGGGTGGGGAGGGGGACCTTTATTGAAGCACTATTTCAATCTGTTCTGCAATATTGTTTACCAAATTTGGGGTGCGACTTTCAAAACATTGAAACCAATTATATTATTACAACAGTATATGATAAAATATCTTTTGAAAAATGAAAAAATTGTCTGTAAAACTATTACCAATTGCATATTTTAAGAATATGTAAATATGCACTGAAGGAAATAAATATGGAATCTTTGAAAAACAATCCATATGATACGAGAACATAAAAAAAATAACGTAAGGGAAATACCTCTAATTAAATATATTTCAATACAAAGACAAATAGATTATATGTTATTACGATATTATAATCTAATCCCTTTAACAATAAAAAATTGTAATAATAGAATGTTGCAAAATAAAAAGTTAAAATAATGGATTTTTGAGGAAAACATACAGATTATAAGACATGATTTAAACACTATTGGAGAATTTTAAATCACTTTATTTTTGTATTTAAAATTAAATACTTTGTAAAATTCTAATATTTAACAAGGTTTTATATACAGAGCTAAATTTTAAATTTTATATATTATCTTTTGAATCTTATATCATCTTTAGACTTGATTTTTTTTTTACTGAAACTATTAATTTGTATTTATTTTATTTTTACATTTATAATCTGTCCGTTTGTATTTTAAAATACAGCGATTTTTGAGTGTGATTATTTATTCTATTTTTATATTCTGTCCGTTTGGACACTAAAATATAGTGATGTAAGTGTAATTAGGTTTTTAAACCGAAATCTCACGAGCAAAACTCCTCATTCAATTTTGGTGGATTTTGTAAATTTTGTAATTATTTTTGTTAATTTTGTGAAAAAAAAAAAAATTAAAAAAATAGATTTTAGCAAATCCCACACCAATAACACGGTTTGAAGTTGCTGCCATTTTGCTATCGAAGATCTGAAAATCATTCACGTTGTCATTTATATTTTTTCGCCAATTTGCCACTAGGCACGCTGCTAGTTAAAAAGTAGCCTGGCGCTCAGTCCCTATTATACGCTAGTTTCATTTGCACTTCATCAGCCTGAAGTTCATTTGCTGACCTCCCCCCCCCCCCCCCCAACAGAGAGCGTCCGTTGCGAGGGAGACAATGAAGGGGGGAGATAGAGCATTTGACAGTTTCTAAGATAATTATGAATTAGACAAATGGAGAAAGAGAAAACCAAGGCAGCTAGGAAGGAACAGAAAAAGTCTTGGGGGGATATAAAAAGAAAAGGCGGGAAATAAAACGGGGCTTGGACACTTACTTGGCTCTCTCTCTCGGACTCTTGCGGTGCTCTCTATCATGAGCTAGCTTCTCGAGTTTTCTTGTGGGAACTTATAGACAGTACTCCCAGGGAAGAATTACAATGGGAAGTGAAGCTCGGGGGATTTAATGAAATCTGATGTAATTAGCGATCCAAGCGGCCAGGCAGTTACGACTTTAACCGAAACTGAGCCTTAGATGAAAAATACAGTTTTAAATAAGTGACTGCATACTAAATAAATAATTAGGTGAACAGAAAATTCCAAGATTGGAGCAATTATTTTCTAATCTCTCTAATCTAGCCTTCTTTAGATAAAATGTAATTTGTATCTAATTTCCTACAAGGTGATTGGTTTTCTTCAAAGAGCCATTTCTGCACGGAACGTTCATGACAGTTGTTCTTCTATTCAACGAATGTCATCAGTGCATCCAGCAATTAAGTGTCAGATTTTATTTTTTCTTTGACAAGTCAAAGACAGACGGTGCCAAATTGTGCTGCGTTGACACATTCCAACTTAGAACAGAACAAGAGCACATTAGGAACATGAAGCAATACATACGCCTAACATTATATGAACGGAATAAAATAGCATTTACGAGATGGTGGTCAAAAGAACAGCACTGAGGGGGAGGGGTAGGAGAAGCCTGTGCAGCAGCACCATGAAGGCCGGAGGGAGGGTTTATCAAGAATGGAAGTTCCCTTTGTTGCAGCCTGGGCGTTGGAGACCAGTGGTGCAGTTTCGATTTTGCTTGAATAGCGCTGGAATTGTTACAACCTGTGCTTCCCGTTCTTCCTCTTTCCTGGTACTCCCATGAATAGAAGTGAATAGTGAAAAGTGAGTACTCCCAATGAACTATGAGTAGTTAGTAGCATTTTGGTGAAAATGCGGAAGATGCAAGATTTGTGTATAGACTACCGTCAACATCCGTTGTTGATTAGCAGTAAACGATGAAGCTATTCGACTGCGGAATGGAGGGCATAGTTACCACGGGACATTTGGTTTTGGTGAGTCTGAAGCAGGTCAGTGGTGAGCAACAACTTTGGAGGGGAGATCTCTAACCCCAGGTGAATAAGGCAGCGGTCAGAGTCGACCAGGCAAGGGAAGGCAAGGAGCCGAAGTCTGCAGAGCAGATTGAAGTCTACAGGTGCCTTTGCCCAAGACGACGAGGCAAAACCGGGGAAATCCACGTCAAGGAATCAACTGTGCTGCATGATTATCGACACAAGTTATAAGCAGATAACGGGAATGGAGTGACTATCTTCTAGAGTGCTTCATCAAGGAGGAACAGTCGTGATTATTTGTGACGATAAGTAATGCTAAATAATATATTGGACCCACGTGATTTTCTGTATGAACTAAGCTGCACACAATTGATATTGAAGGTGATATTGGTAGAGAATTGAATAGAATTAGAAGGGATATTTATTAGAATTAACGGGGGTCTTGAGTAACAAAGCGCAATCGCTGTAACTCTTAATAATAATGGATATTATTTCATGTTATAATTAACTAATACACTTAATAATTAATCTCAAATACTTTATTGCTTTATTGAATTTAATTGAATAGAGATTTGTTGATTTGCTCAATATAATCCTGTACCCTGGTGACTTAATTAAGATCCGAAAGATACAATTATAATCAGAGAGAGGGCAGATAAAGTAATCAAGACGGGGAGTTATTGGGGTACAACACTGAGTTGTACTAATCACTATATGTACCCATTATACGATTATAACAGAAAAAGGGGTTTTGATGCAAAGGGTTGCACCCCGGGATTCGAATAAATGTTCAAACCAATCCTCTGTGACTCTACAGGTACGGCAAATTAGATGGTGACGAATGCACTATAACACATTAGTGGTTGTGGTTTGTTCGACAACTGTCACGGTTCATAATTTGTCGCGACGAGAAGAGGAGAAAGATCACACTGGTGCCTGTGACCAGCGGCTTCCTTGTAACATCAAGCACAATTTTCTGCTTTGACGAGCAAGTTCGCCATTGGCTCTGGGGTTCGTTGCAAACCATACATATATAGGGAAGAGTATATCACACTAGGTAGGTGTTGTGTGTTATCCTCTCAATCTCTGTACAATTGAGCAGCCATCCCATAGACAAGATGCCCCCACCAGTTATAGCTGGCGCGGCCATAGCAGAGGTCACGGAAGACCCTCTATCTTGTCTGGCTTTGCTGAAGCTATCCCATACGCCTACAGCGCTGCGATGTATAGGCCCATGATCAGGACAAACAAGAGTTAAATGACACTATAAGTATTGATAGATAGCAATCATGCTTATAAGTCACTGTCGAGTATGGCTAGCGAATTGAACAAATCTATTAGGTGCTTTGACATGCGGTAAGATTGGTCACTACGCTCGTGCCTGTGGTCACCATAAATAGGGGTCTTCTGGTACCCCATCGGCCACACAGCCATCCGCACAGGAGACAGCAGTGAACTGGTGAAGGTGGTCCAAGAGGAATGTTTCTTCTACTTAGAGGGTGCCATCGAAGGACACCCTGTGAAATTTGACACGGATACACAAGCATCCTTTCTGGACCAACAAATTGAAGCCCTATTCTCCACAGACACACGCTTCTGATGTATGGTTCAGAGGAAATCATGATGTATGGTTCAGAGGAGACAAGCGACCAGTTCAATTTCAGGTATAACCCTATGTGGTATTCGGTGATCAGATTAGCCCCTCACAGTGCCTTTTGCTACTAGATCTTGATAGGCTCTGCATATCCTGGCAAGAACGTAATACACTATCTACCCAAAAGTAATCGGACTCTTTTGATTTTAGACGTTTTCTCGAATATATCTAACCTAACCTAACTTCGCAACGATTTAACCACCACAGTCTACAGTTTTAACAAATTACTGTATCTTTATTTTGCATGCAACCAATTAATGACTGTTTATACCATCACTGTAATCTGTATATAAGGCTACTTGCATATGCCTCTTCATTTGTATCCTTGATAAAGTCAGGAATAAAAGGCAAAACCAGTCAGAATTCTGTGTGATTTCTTTCTTGCTATAGGGAGTGTAAATGACTGTGTCATAGCTGATATCATTTGGGTGATGAAGGGTTCAAGAGCCTAGGAAATGGGATCGCTGGTTCCAAACATTGGAACCGCGAAATATACAAGCAACGAGGGTAGCCCAGAAAATAATGCACCACAATTTTTTTCTTCAACAATTATTTATTGAACACAATGAAACTTATACACATGAAAGAATGATGTTTCTTCTAACCTCCCTATTTTTCCACATAATCTCCGTCCCGTTCTATGGTCTTCCTCCAGTGAGATACAAGGGTTTGTATGCCCTGTCGGTACCAGTCCTTGTTCTGTTCACGCAGCCATGTCTTCACTGTGCGAATCACCTCTTCGTCATCCTCAAAATGTCATCCACGAATGGTTTCTTCAATGGTCCAATCAAGTAGAAGTCTGAGGGCGTTAGGACAGGGCTGTATGGTGGATGGGGTAACACTGTACAACCCTGTTTCATGATGTGTTCTGACGTCCTCAAACTGGTGTGAGGGCGAGCATTAATATGTTGAAGCAAATAATGAGCTGGGTTGTGATGGCGTCCAAGTCGCTGGAAGCGCTTCTTGAGTTTGGTTAATGTGTTCACATATACCTCAGAATTAATGGTGTTACCTCTTGGCATCACATCAATGAGTGTAACACCATCACAGTCGCAAAACACAGTGATCATGACCTTACCAGCAGAAGCAGTTGCTTTGAATACTTTCTTCTGTGGAGAGTGCAGATGACGCCATTCCATCGATTGCAGCTTTGTTTCGGGCTCAAAATGGTGCACCCAGGTTTCATCAGCTGTCACAATCCGGGACAAGAAGGCTTCCCTCTCAGTTTCAAAACATTGCAGCAACTCAGAAGAAATGTTTTTTCTCAGAGCTTTGTGTTCCTCCTTAAGACAGTGCGGAACCATTGTGAACACGTTTTTGTGTAATCAAGAGCACGGATGATTTCATCCACACTTCCTATGCTAATTGACAGCTCCAGCACCAACTGCCGAGTCGTTCTGCATCGGTCCTGACAAATGACCGCATCAGCACGCTGCATCTTGTCAGGTGTGACAGCCGAGGATGGCCGCCCCTACTGCGGCAAATCTTTGGAGCTGCGCCAAACCGCTTTCTGATGGCCTCACCCTCTGTGCCCAGCGACTAACCATACTTCTGTCAACTGCTGATGCTCCATAAACTGCACATAAATGTCTGTGAATGTTTCCAACCGTTTGTTGCTCCGCAGTGAGAAATTCAATGACGACATGCTGCCTGCACGCTATCTGCTGGAAGAAATGGAAACTTTGCACGCGCACTCCGAAAACTTCCAAGGACTGCATATCTCAAGTCTCGCATTCGTAGCATTGTTGAGGACGGTGAAAAAATTGTGGTGCATTACTTTCTGGGCTACCCTCGTAGTAACGTTGAAACGAGTGGTCAGTAAAAATAATATCCCTTAAATTAATATTAAGACATTTTATACCATTATATTATTTATAAATTAATATTAGAACCCTTAACGAAAGAAAGCCAACGTTCGCAGATCTTTCTTTCTTTTGGAAAACCATAGATGTGTAAATAGAGCTTTTACAGCACGTGATCGCGTAAGGCATTCTGGGTTTAGGTTGCTTAGCAACTTAGGATGCAGAACTAGGTCAGCCATCTTGGATAACAAGCACACTTCGCACACGCTATTCGCTATAGCAAGATAGCATATTACACGAATCTCCCAATCCATGCACAACTGAGATATGAACAAAAAATTGCTGATATTTATTGATAGTATTGATCCTTATACCCTATCAGGAGTTTACTTTAGAGAAAAGAAGTTTGCCTTCGTTGGATCTCATCTTAATTTCAAGCTACGTCGTCCACAAGCACAGCCGGATCACAAGCAAACAAATCACTCGATGCATACAAGAATTTTTTGTGTGGCTAGGTCCTCGAAGTCGGCTACAAACAAATTAACGTTAATACACTCGTTTATAGCAAGGTATGTAATAAATGAGACACCGAAAGTAAAATTTCAGGATAAAAGTTCAGCGCAGCATCCCCTAATTTTCTCGGCTAACATCGATCAGCCCCTTCGCGTTTATGCTCTGAATTTATTATCGTAGAATATCTAATTAATATGCAAATGATTTATAGTGTTATAGAAATTAAATTTAAAGAAATATATGCAGGAAAAAAATCATGAAAGTTCCGTGGCGATGAACTTCGGCTAACGGGCGACCACTGGCATAGCCCCCATTTACTATTTAGGGGGCTATGCCGGCATGGCCGCCCATCATTTAACGTACACCTTCATTGAACTTTCGTGATTTTTTCCTACATAAATTTCTTAAAATATAATTTCCATAATATGATAAATCATTTACATATTAATTAGATATGTTACGATAATAAATTGAGAACATAAACACGATGTCAGCCGAGAAAATTGGGGCCGCTAATCTGAACTTTATCAATTTCTGATACACCAGACTCCTTTGGGAAAATTACGACGAACAGCCTTTATTTAATTAAACAAGCGTTTTCTGTAAGTAGTATCCAGATTGAATTTCATTCTAAGTAATGATTGGAATAGACACGCCAGTATTTTATACTGTCGCAGTTGTGGAGTACAACTCTTTAATCGCAGCGAGCCAAGCTCTTCTTCTCCTCTGTGATATTTCGAAGATTAGCTTATCTTAGTGCCTCTGAACTACGGTATTCTGTAAAAATATTTTAATCTATCTCTAGAAATTAGAACATCCTAAGATGCAGCAAAAAGACATTGTATAATGAATTCCAGAACGTGTGCGAGTAGCGAACTGATAGCGAAGATAACAAGTACCCGTTTGCTTGTTATCCAATATGGCGGCGTCGTGTCGATGACATCACAATGACGACACGATGACGCGTAGTGAAAAAGCTCTATTGGTGTTTTGACTGTTTCTTGAGCAGCGAGGAACTCGACAATTTCACATCTTCTAAGTGTTATAAACACTGGGTTTATACAGGGTGACTACAAAAGTCTGAACCCCCCTTTAATTTTTGAACCGAAGCAGATATGTCAATTTTGATGAATCCAATGAATAGGAAGTTGTGGGTGGCCTATCCCATGGTGCACTTTTCATCATCCAAAATATGCAAATTAGGACACATTCAAAATTTATCTCAAAAACCGTAAGAGATAGAGAAAAACACCCAATTGCAAACTTGTTCAGCATAAAAAAAACAAACAAAACAAAAAAAAATCATCCAAATCGGAACAACCAATCACTCACAATCACGTGGTAAACTGTTTGTAGCTTACAAACAGTCACACGGCACAAACAAGTTACTTTAAACAGTTAAAAAAAAAGTTAATCAACAAAATGCTCGATGTGACGACTATGGGCACCATAACACAATTGGGCACGGAACCTAACTGAAGCCAAAACATCGGCAAGCATGGCTGGTGTCACTCCTCGGCACGCTTCCTGGATTCGTTAACCAGATCCTCCAGTGAGGCGGGCTGCGTAGCATAAACCTTGTCCTTCAGGTATCCCCACAAGAAAAAGTCAAGTGGTGTAAAATCAGGGGAGTGGGATGGCCAACGAACTGGTCCTCCTTGGCCAATTCATTGTTGTCCAAACATCTCACTTAGACGCTCGCGAACGACCAACCCGTAATGTGGAGGAGCTCCATTATGCTGAAACCACGTGCACTGATACGAGGCCAATGGCAAATTGTCAATGAAGTCTGTGACTACCACGTTGAGAATTTCAGCCCGGTAGCGTTCTGCAGTCAGTATTCCATCGTAAAAATACGGTCCAACCACAGTGTCATTGTACAATCCACACCACACACTGATTCTCCAGTTCACTTGATGAGTTGCTTCTCGCAGACATCGTGGGTTTTCATCTGCCCAATGATGATGGTTGTGCCTGTTGATAACTCCATCCCTGGTGAACTGGGCTTCATCTGTCCACAACACCTCATGAATGAATTCTGGATTGTCATCCAGGCAGGTAAATAACCAGTTGCAGAAGGCAGCCCTAGCAACATAATCCAATGGCAGTACCTCCTGGTGACAATGAATATGGTATGGGTGAAAATGATGTGTGTGTGTAGAATGTTGAGAACAGTTCTCTGATGGCACCCAACATCTGCAGCAATTGCTCTGCTGCTTGTGTGGGGATTTGCAGCAACTGCAGCCAGAACTAGTGTTGTTGTATCCTCGTCGCCTTGTACCCTTGGTCGTCCTCGTTCTGCATTAACATTCCCTGTAGCTTCGAATCTTTGAATAATGTGACGCATTGGTTGACGAGATGGATGGCGTTTGTTAGGGTATCTGTCTCGATACAACCTAACTGCAGCATGTAGTTTTCTCCTTGCCTCTCCGAAGCAGAAGATCATGTTGACCATTTCCGGAACAGTGTAGCTTGCCATCCTGGAATTGTTCTGTCTTCTGTGTGCTGAAACATGCCTTTTATTTGCTTTTCCGCATGAAAGTGAATGTGAGTATGGTAATTTATGTTAATTTTTTGATTTGCATGCTTTACATGGTGGAAATATCAACATTCAGTTTTCCTTGCGCAGTGTGACTGTTTGTAAGCTACAAACAGTTCACCACGTGATTGTGGGTGATTGGTTGGTCCGATTTGGATGATTTTTTTTTTTTTATGCTGAACAAGTTTGCAATTGGGTTTTTTCTCTATCCCTTACGGTTTTTGAGATAAATTTTGAATGTGTCCTAATTTGCATATTTGGGATGATGAAAAGTGCACCATGGGATAGACCAGCCACAACTTCCTATTCATTGGATTCATCGAAATTGACATATCTGCTTCGGTTCAAAAAATAAAAGGGGGGTTCAGACTTTTGTATTCACCCTGTACATGTACTAGGTGATTTTATTTCATCACTATGTTGGAACCAATGTTAAATCCGAAACGAGAAGACTTTGTTTGTAACTAATTTGAGCCACGTGACTAAAGAGCACCCAGGACTGACATGAAACTTGCACTCCCTATGAATTGCAAGGCCTCCATCAACTTCATCAAGGCAATAAAGAGAACCTTCCATTTCATAATGTGTCTTATAAATAATTTTATTGAAAACAAAAAAGAAACTGAGAAGTCAGATCATGCAACCAAAATTATAAAATAATTTGTTATTCTTTATTCAAACAGTATATTAAAATATCATTAAAATGTTCAATATTATGGAATTAATAATATTTACCATTAATCCAGCTAAGGCACGACCTTTCCGATAGTAATTTTTTGGCCAATTAGCATTTAAAGAAATAGCCTTTTCTGCATCCTTAAGTGCTCTGAAATGTAAAAGACATTAATATATATGATAATGATATCAATAAAACTCCATAAAATGAAAATTTTGTCACTTCAAAATAAAAATAATTCATTTTGATTTTATAATATTGAATTTTATCAATTTTATCATTTTTTTTTAAATGGAATTAATATTATTTTATTCTGTACACATTATTTTTGTTATAAAAAATTTAGGGTTAAACTCACAAATCCAAAACAGCATACCAACCCACCACCAATGGTTTATTTGAACAAATAAATAAAACAATCATCATAACACTCGCACATTGTGCAAAAATCAGCTGCTACGGCGAGATGTCTTGTTGGACTCTGTGCTATTCTCCATATGGTGTTTGAAACATGAAAGCACTGGAAATTCCAGCTTACCTGCTGTAAGGCGGTAATTCTACAACACCAAGCGACTGATAGGCGAAAACGAATTGCAGATACTTTAAGTATGTATCATTCGCATCTGGTCCAGTAATTAATGCAGATACGTGATTTTGCAAGAAATAGAAGTACTACAACAAGATCAAGCAAATAAATGGTCAGCACAAACCATCCAACGAGCCTAATATAGAGATATAGAGGAGTGTCTGGTTACTACGAAAAGGGGTTCAAAAAAAAAAAAAAAAAAAGCAGCTCTCTTTTAATACATGGGGCCTTTCAGGGTGTTCAAATGACTAGAGACAGTTACATATGAGACTGAAAAATTAAAATCGATACAGACAAACTGTTCGCATGAACAGATTGAAGAGTGTGTGGAGTTCTGCTAAGATCACGTTCAACGACTGAAAAACAATAGCTGCAGCTTACCCAGAAAGGTCAATTGTTGATTACAATAACAGTGACAACATAGAAACTGGATGAACACCTTGAAATACACCGAATGGACAACCCTCCGCAAGCAGACACCGAACTGTGATCAACTACCAATATACACTGGCTGACAAAAAAGTGAAGCACCCAGGAGTGGTTGAAAATGATTGAAATGACATATGATGAAAGAACATGTGACTTTATTGTACTGATGACTATATGGGATGAAACAGACCATGCCATTGGCAGTGCAGGTGGTATGTCGGCAAAAGATCAGTAGGTTGTGGCACCCCCTCTGGCCCCAATGCATGCCCTTATGCGGTTCAGAACGGTGTCAAACAGCCTTTGGATCATCTCCTGAGGCAAGTCAGTCCATAGTTGTTGCAGCTATGGTACTGGGACGGAGTCGCCTTCCAATGTGATCCCACACGTGTTCAATGATGGGAGAGGTCCGGGGAGGACCTCAGCAAGCTGTAGGCAGTCCATATACGTACGTGCTATGTGTGGGATGTGTTATCTTGTTGGTACAATGTCCCAGAGTGCTGTTCCAGAAGGGATAAGACGTGCGGACGCAGAATGTCTGTGACGTATCGCTGTGCCATCAAATCCTGCCGAAGCACTATTAGAGATGACCTGAATGCATATCCGATGGCTCCCCAAACAATGACGCCAGGGGTTACACCTGTGTTTCTCTCCGCAATATAGCTTGTATGTTTCAACTCGTACATTTATTTTCTAACAGTAGGAAGAAATATTTATAGGAAGAATAGTAATAAACAATAATATTTAAAAATTATTCAGAGTATTGTAGTCTTAGATCAGCCAATTTTCTTACTTCCCATTGCGAAAAGAAATGGTTATGTCAACGATACAGCATTCCAGAAAGGGAAAAGAAAATTCCAATCAAGGTAATATTGCTTTTTCTGTCTTAATTAGTTTTAAAAGGAACTAGGCATTATTACGAGGTGCATTCAAGTTCTAAGGCCTCCGATTTTTTTTCTAATTAACTACTCACCCGAAATCGATGAAACTGGCGTTACTTCTCGACGTAATCGCCCTGCAGACGTACACATTTTTCACAACGCTGACGCCATGATTCCATGGCAGCGGCGAAGGCTTCTTTAGGAGTCTGTTTTGACCACTGGAAAATCGCTGAGGCAATAGCAGCACGGCTGGTGAATGTGCGGCCACGGAGAGTGTCTTTCATTGTTGGAAAAAGCCAAAAGTCACTAGGAGCCAGATCAGGTGAGTAGGGTGCATGAGGAATCACTTGAAAGTTGTTATCACGAAGAAACTGTTGCGTAACATTAGCTCGATGTGCGGGTGCGTTGTCTTGGTGAAACAGCACACGCGCAGCCCTTCCCGGATGTTTTTGTTGCAGTGCAGGAAGGAATTTGTTCTTCAAAACATTTTCGTAGGATGCACCTGTTACCGTGGTGCCCTTTGGAACGCAATGGGTAAGGATTACGCCCTCGCTGTCCCAGAACATGGACACCATCATTTTTTCAGCACTGGCAGTTACCCGAAATTTTTTTGGTGGCGGTGAATCTGTGTGCTTCCATTGAGCTGACTGGCGCTTTGTTTATGGATTGAAAAATGGTATCCACGTCTCATCCATTGTCACAACCGACGAAAAGAAAGTCCCATTCATGCTGTCGTTGCTCATCAACATTGCTTGGCAACATGCCACACGGGCAGCCTTGTGGTCGTCCGTCAGCATTCGTGGCACCCACCTGGATGACACTTTTCGCATTTTCAGGTCGTCATGCAGGATTGTGTGCACAGAACCCACACAAATGCCAACTCTGGAGGCGATCTGTTCAACAGTCATTCGGCGATCCCCCAAAACAATTCTCTCCACTTTCTCGATCATGTCGTCAGACCGGCTTGTGCGAGCCCGAGGTTGTTTCGGTTTGTTGTCACACGATGTTCTGCCTTCATTAAACTGTCGCACCCAAGAACGCACTTTCGACACATCCATAACTCCATCACCACATGTCTCCTTCAACTGTCGATGAATTTCAATTGGTTTCACACCACGCAAATTCAGAAAACGAATGATTGCACGCTGTTCAAGTAAGGAAAACGTCGCCATTTTAAGTATCTAAAACAGTTCTCATTCTCGCCGCTGGCGGTAAAATTCCATCTGCCATACGGTGCTGCCATCTCTGGGAAGTATTGACAATGAACGCGGCCTCATTTTAAAACAATGCACATGTTTCTATCTCTTTCCAATCCGGAGAAAAAAAATCGGAGGCCTTAGAACTTGAATGCACCTCGTATAATATCTATATATATAAAGAAGGATGTTTGTGGGTCTGTCTGTGGGTCTGTCTGTGGGTGGGTCTGTGGATCTGTGTGTACGTTTTTTATACAAATCTACAGTTTTATTCCGATCTTGATAAAATTTCGCATACATGACCTTTAAAGCATGAGGAAGGTCACTGTCTACCTCAGATTTCGGAAAAATAATAAATATCGATAAAAAAATCGATATTCATGGTTATGGCAAGGCATATTAATGAGAAATATCTCATGACCAACAATGCAAGGCAAAGTTGGTACAACAATAGGTATCAACAATGGTATCAGCACGCAATTCACAAACACACTGCATGAACCAACAATATATATCTCATGACTAACAATGAAAGGAAAAGTTTGTGCAAGTGTAATTATCCCGGGCAACGCCGGGTACCTCTTCTAGTTTTCAATAAAAACTGGCCTTGCAGTAGTCCCCCTTTCTTGGCGACGTCAATTTTGCCCTTTTGCCCCATAGCATGACGTCATCAGCCTCCTTAGACAGAACAAAGGAAAATTGAAGTTTGTACCATCAGTCACATAGGGGGAGCAAATCATAT
The DNA here is from genome assembly GCA_023313115.1 of Rhysida immarginata. Lineage (NCBI taxonomy): Eukaryota > Metazoa > Arthropoda > Chilopoda > Scolopendromorpha > Scolopendridae > Rhysida > Rhysida immarginata. The sequence continues at coordinate 172,303 of JAHWFO010030118.1, forward strand.
GGGTTTGCATGTGATTAGGATCAAATGATATGTTTACGTTAGAGAACTCAAATTACAATTTGACATAAATTCAAATGAAAATTCATAGAAAAAAAAAATTTACAAACATATTTAAAATAATTTCTTTATCATTCTGACATGAACGAAACTGCCTAAAACGTGCATATTTTAATTTTTTGTTAACCTTTTTTAAAAATTCAGAAAAAAAAAATTGAAACTGCATATTTCACTTCTGTGAAAATATTTAACGTGGTTATAACTTTTTCAAGAAATATTGAAACAAATTATTTAAAAATGAAATAGATGATACAAATTACGGTAATATCTCTGACTTACTGTAAAAACTATCAGAACAAAAGGATCTTTTACGAATTCACCAAAAACAGTTTTTCAAGTTATATTGAAATCATTTTTTCCTTCAAAAAATGGCCAGTTGTAAGACAATAATAAACACAACACCTCTCAGTATTATTTCTGAAGTGGATCTAGTGTCAAACGGCTTATACACGATATAATGTGCCTCTCAGCTGGTCTTTGACGACCATGTATCCAACTGTCGCTCAAACCTAGAAAAAATAATTTTCATCACAGAACACAATGACCCTCATATGTATTCCTCCAAGGAGCCCGTTCTTGACAATAATAGAAAAATATCTGCCTGTGTCATGGTGTTAAGTAGCAGTCTCGCCAAAGGAACCCGCAGCGGCAATTCTGCTTCCAGGAGATTAATGCAAATGAACTGCCATATATGGTGTGACTGTGGCTTAGTTTTGTGTGGATATGATTGTTCAGTCTGTTAGAATGGCCATTTGAATGCGTCGATCTGAATGTCTGATCTGTCCTAAAATAGATCTGTGGGTGAACAATCTTCCCACTGTCTCCAATAGTCTGATACTGCAAACGCCTCCGTCCAATTCTCTGTGCAATTTCTTAGGACTATCCTGTCTTCAGAAGGCTCACTATGCAATCTCATTCAAATTCCATTAGCAGGAGTGACATCCTCCAGCATGTTCCACTATCTTTAGCAGCCTAAAAAACTCTGACATTTGGCTTCTTAATGCCCTAGCAGGCTCGTTAATACATCTGAAACAAGAACATTTGGTGTCCCCTGCACTGAAAATGGGTTATTCCACAATCTTGAAAATTTGATCATATGCTAATGATCCTATTTAACTTCTACATAAAATCAGCTATGTGACATCACTACTTCTTGGTGTTCATTCAATTGCCACCAGTATATAAGGAAGTGAGGCTGCTTTATCATATTCTTACTGGTGTAAGGTTAATTGGCAATCATAGAAGTGATGCAATTAAAGAGTGTCACTTAAAAAATATATTAAAATGAATATATCACGTCTCAACATTTAAAGACTCCCTTATTATGCTGCTGTGCACTCCATCTAGTAGGGTAACACCTGCCACACCTCTTGGAAATCTCATTTCGGCCGCTTGTACCCCAATCGGAATACTTATTTCTATGACAATACTTATTTTTACCTGAAATTGATGAAATCCTTGTTTTTTGAAATATGTATTCAGGTTGTAATTCTTCTTTTATTTTTAATTTTATTGCAATTTTTATTTTCTTTGTACATTGTTATAGTTAAAGAGCTTGTTTTATATCTTGATGTATTTACTATAAAGGTTCATCGCATTTCAATCTTAAATAGCTTAGTTACTGTCAAGAAGGAGAATGCATAACACAAAGCCTTTTTGTGGCCACCTTGATCCCCAGACCTCAGTGTTTGTGACTTCTTCTTGTGGGGAAATGTAAAAGACCATGTTTTTGCGCCTCCTTTCCGGCAAATCTGGAGGAGCTAAAAACTCAAATAACAGCTACCATTCGTGACTCCAGATATGCTTCAGCATGTATGGGAGGAATTTAATTATCGTCTACATGTGTGCCGTGCAGCAGGAGGAGGACACATCAAACACTTAAAAATAAAAGTTTCAAAATTATTATTATTGAAATATTATTATCAAATTAAAGATTATTACAAAATTTCAATATGCCACCCATCTCTATATCTTCATTTAAAAAAAAATATATAGATTTTTGAAATGAGATGAACCTTTCTGTTACCCTGAATATCCATGCTTTTGTTAACTATGGATTTGTAACTTTACACACGGTGTTATTTAGCTGGCTCGGAGCCAAGAGCACTAAGGCGCAGATCTTATTGTTCTTGGAACCAGCGAGTCGAGGGTTCGAATCCCGCTAAGGACATGGATGTTTGTGTTTATCCCTTTTTTAACATTTCCTCTCCAGAGGCTGGTGTCAAGAAGGGCACCTGGCCATAAAAATCATTTCTAAATCAAATAACAACAGCACCCCCATGCGAATAAGGAGAAAAGCTAAGGACGAAGCAGATATACAGTGTTATTTAAAAAGGTTTTCATCACTTATTCTATTTGTGATATTAACTCTTTGAGTAGCAACAATATGCTGAGTGCGTTCACCCTAAATTTTAATAATTATTTGGCATCAACGTGGATAGCAAGTTTGGTCTGCTTTTTTTGTTTTTAAATGCTGAAAATGTTCTGATCGTGTCCATCATATAATATCCGATTTTCTCAATATGAGGATATGCTTCAATTTTGAAAAACATTCTTTAGATACATTTTGTGTATCTACAGCTGTCATAAACCAGAGACCATTAATAAAGAGACATGTCATTTACTTAATTTGCATGTAATATGGATTCCTGGGTGTTTCATTGGAGAATTTCAGATGGCACTGTAACGACAACATCATAATTTCGATTCTAAGTTTCCCGAACTGTCCAAAGGTTTGCAACGAGCAAACTGATGAACGAAAACTTTCACAGAACTTTCATAGTGGTGTGCTGCAAAATTTTGTGCCCAACATCATTGTGTAAATCACCTTTCGTTCTTTAGATTTCCAATGGATCCTGAGAGGTATGGTTATTTACAGTAAAATTCTTTTTTATAAAATGCTAACTTCCTTAGTGCCTAACAACAATCCAACCTTCATTTTTTCCAACAAATGAAAAAACACTGATTGCTAAAATCCGATATACATTATTATTAAAATCCAAAAATATGTTGTCGTCATAGTTTTTTACTATAGCAGATATATCTATCATTTTAAGAAACATACTAAAATAAAAAAAAAAGCAAAAAACAAATTAAACTTAAATAAGTAAAATAAGTAAATAAGTCTATGATTCTTATTTTTTAAATTTATTAAAGTAAAATCCAAATAAAAAATTCTGAAATTGATTAACGAAATTTTTCAAAATCAATCGAAGTTTTTTCATTTTATGATATTCATTACATATGCATAATTATACTTTTTTAGTTTATTCAAGCCATCAATTTACAGTTTATATATTTTTGACATTGTTAGGTGCAAAATATGGTTAACAGCCTATGGAAGAAACAATCTGCTTACTGAAAGTTTTGAAAAAAATCAGTAAAAATTATGTAATGTCTGCAAACACATTTCACAAATGAACAGTTTTACAATGCAAGCAGGAGAAGCTTATATGATATTCAAGACTTCTGTAGGGATTGCATTTTCACTGTTTGTACATCTTCCTAGTCGATTGTTTGTTTTTTTATAAATTTGTACATTTATTTTTTTATTTCGAAAATAGTAGCCAAAAAAAAATACAATAGTACCCAACAGGGGCCACTATGGTCCGAAGAACGACGAATTAGGTCCCTGCGGGCACGTGAACAGATTAACAGTAAAAAAACAAATAAATTGTGTTAGTGATTAACAACATTACAAACTAATAATCAAGATGGACTGACTAGGGTGCAAATAACGCACTAAATAATATAATAATACAAACCAACTAATCGGTCTTAATCCATATACATGGACCGCGGATGCCACTCAACAAATCAGAGAGAACAACACTAGTTTAATAAAATTAAATCAATAATAAAATTGTATATTGGGGACCCGAAATAAACATAAATTAACAGAAAGAAATTTTAATAGATAAATCTCAAAATCAATGTAAACATAACGAATTACATACTACTCTCACGTGCTGTCCCATTATCCAAGGTTCAGTATGCATTATGAGGTACCCTTTTAGGCACTACTCCCAAACCCTCTTAATCAACAGGTGCTATGATATGAAGACACACCCTATGCTTCGCCGCAACACAGATCACTCCTTTAGACAAAAGCAAGTGCATCAACTTATCGATATAGTGCTTTTAGAGCACAGGTTGAGCATGTCGCATACCACATCCCTACCAGGGCAAAAGGGAAGCACTAAACAAGTCGCTTTTGAATGATTTGGTTCCACTCTTCCATACAAGCCACTACAATTCATGACAAATTTCGCCAACAGTTTCGGCCATGTGGCTCTGCCGTAATGCCTAGAGCGCATTGCGTGCCCTTTTTATTTCCATGGGGAGGAGCACCGTAACCCCAGTACAGACACTGCGACTCTATCCCCAAGTCGCTCAACGCCCCCTTGGCAACCCCTCATTCAGTCCAACCCTATGGAATACTGTCAAAACTTAGAGCAGACTCCAGGATTGCTGATGGATCACCCAAGGCACCACAACTAAACGGCTCACGTATATACTGGCAGAAAACCAACGTTCTAAGCTTTAATTGGGCTTAAGGCGCCCAATCTCTTGAGCTCAAATGCGATCGTATTCTCTGCTCATGTCTTCATATATTCGGTGATGTCTATTTTGCTTCCACCAAGGCATCGTCAAAATGTTTTAACATTTAGCGGCATTCTAGTTGTCCCTGAGCAACGTCAACAATAGGCTGCTAATTACTCAGCCCTCAGAACCACATGGATTTACGCCATGATCAACCATGCAGAACCGGTGTTCCATCCACATCCACCTAACCTAACCGTTCTCTACAGACGGGCTTGCGGGGAAATAAAGAACGTTCATCTCACAATTTGGAAATCCATATCATCATCAGAGCTTGTACAGTCGAATCTAATAACCAACAGTTGTCTGTAGCAATTCTTGGTCAAAAATATCAAAAGTGAAATGGCAGATAAAAATATTTCTCCATCAACATATTTTCTTTGCATAATCCAACATCCTGCTTTACAATACACAGAAAGCCCTTTACGTGGCTAGGGAATGCTGACGTGCTCGCATCTAATCGCTTATTTTTTTGGAACGCAACAACTGTGACCGTCAGTGACAAGTGTCAATCTCAAAAAAAAACAAAAAAAAAACACATCAACTCAAAAGAACAAACCCCTTTCTTCTACTGTCGCTTCACTGCCCACTGGCAGACAACAACAACTGCCATGCGAGCCAATTTCACAGGAATGGATGATGTGGCGAACTCCAGCATCCCCTCCTCGAAATCTCGTTACAACAATGGACCACAAACATCGCAGAGCGCATTGTTATAATATAGGAGGGGTACAGCCACAAGCCGGTTTTAACAAAACAATAAATCTAATGATAAGACAAGAAAAATGACATCGTCACAATATCCAAAGCTAGTTAATACAATTTTTAATTATACCACCCTGAAATAAATTGCCACTTATCAAAATAAGACATACACACACACACATATACACACACATACATACACTCACACAAAAATCTACATGGCACAATTTCTTTTTTATTTATAGGATTTGAAGATCAGTTCCCAAATATTAATTTCCTGAAGCAGTACAATGCAATTATCAAAAATACTCGAGACAACTGACTTTGAAGTATTTCCAAGTGACAGAAGTATAAAAAATTTTTAAACTTATAATCAGAGTCACGATTAGCCATCACACAGCACTCTGGTATAAAGAGTGGAATAGCTCGTTTGATTCTTGCTGGCTGCCACTTCATTTTTATTAATTTTTTTTTTGAATCCTTTATCTATTATCAAATAGAAATGCTAATTAACAAACATGTGATAACAATTTTTTTTAATAAATATAACATCGTATTATTTTTAATTAAATTTGGTACAAAAATGAAAAATATTAAATTTTGATTATTAACAATAATGGTAATGGGTATTTGATAGCATGGGAGCAGAGTCAGTTCAGTCTTTCATTTAAAGAACTAATACAGTATGGACCAGGTGCATGGTCCGAGGCGCCACCATCGAATCAGTTCGAAAACGAGGCTTCCTGAGCAACGCTTTTCACTCATAGCTTCGTGGATGTTGTCAGAGTGTAACATTGGTAAACAAATGAGCCTTTGTTTCTGTGAAACAATCTAGTGAAAGTATACTCATTGAATACAACGAACAATGTCAAGCTCCAAGGTACCTTATTGTGCAAATGATAAGCACTTACAATACGGATAAAGCAGGAAACTTTGAATCTTAAAAGTCAAGAGACATTGGTCCATTATTTCAGGTTAGTTCTTTTTATAATATTTTTACTATTGTAATCATAATCATATTCCAAATATACGTCATGTTTAGGGAGAATTTATAATTCATGGAATTTTTAATAAATTTTTTACAAAAAAAAACAAGAACAAAGAACTGTAGAATATCTGACATTTTCAGGGTTGACATTTAACATTTCTGAAGTAAACACACTCTTCATTAAATGATAAATAGTCTTTGATGAAAAATAGGAAAGAAAATTCCACAGCCTGGGATCGAACCAGGAACCTTCTGCTCACCGTGCAGATGCACCAGCCAATTGCGCCACTGCGGACATGGAAGCATTAAGCTATCTACATGCCTTTAGGCTGGCTGGAGCAGCACCCAGTTCGCAGGCTGGGACTATCTTTCCAACTGGCGTAATAATCGTTAAAGAATAATAATTGGATGTTCTATTAGGATTTTATACACGCCATACCTCAGATGTTTAAATTATTGATGAAAAATAGGAAAGAAAATTCCACAGCCTGGGATCGAACCAGGAACCTTCTGCTCACCGTGCAGATGCGCCAGCCAGCATTCTGCTCAACCAGGTTCCTGGTTCGATCCCAGGCTGTGGA
>JAHWFO010030118.1:182093-211154 GCA_023313115.1 Rhysida immarginata
CCCCCCCCCCCCCCCCCCCCCCCCCCCCCCCCCCCCCCCCCCCCCCTCTCGTCGTGTAGTTGGAATATGTGGGTATTGTGCTTTATTTGGTTGTGTGGTGTTTTTTTTAGTCTGAATATATTTTAGGGGGTTTTATCACTTTTTTTTTAATGTTTTGTTGCATGTAATTGTTGCCTCAGTCGCTCAATTATGAGTGCGTCGATGGCATTGTAGAGTGGATCATACGTTATTGCTTTGTTTTGTTTGTTGGAGGCTGGCTTTGTTAACAGATTTTCTCAGAAAATGTGTTCACCCTCCAGCAGGCAATTGTTGTCATTATTTCGTAGAAAACGCGTATTATTTCTAAAAAATTTAAATGTTTTTTTGCCATTTCTTCTGTACGAGAAGATGAAAATGGCGTTTAAGTACCCTAATGACCGGCATATAACTCAGTAGTGCCTTTGGCATGCTTTAGTTATATTAATTGTGTTTAATTTTGAGAAGTAATTCTAGTTAAATTAGTTCATTCTAAAACAGAGCATACCGATGTTGTGGAGAAGCCAGCGTCCCATAGGGGTAATGGCGGATATTAGTTCGAATGTGTGGAGAGCTGTCAAGGCTGTCCGTTCATCATAGTTTGGCTTAAAGACATATTGTTGGAAGACCATATTGATGAAAACGAAATGGTAAGTAACAATTTTTATTGCATTTTCCCGTGCCGTCGAGAGATCCAGCGTACCTCCCCCGCCTGGAAGTGGTAGACTGGAAGTGGGACCTTTTCGGGGGCTGGCACTTGCTATTTAACGAGTAAACGTCGAATCCCGGGAAAAATTGCTTGGCTAAGCTCTAAAGGGATTGGAACGTTGCGTAACCGGCCAAGGCGGGGTTACTGTGCTCCTCCCCTCAGACAGAAATGAAAGGGGCATATTGTACTGGTTGAGCGTTTATACTAAGAATATCTCGTGCAGAGGTTAGCAACGCTTCCCTTCTATTGGGTTGTTTCCCACTCACTCCAGTCCTGCATTTTTGGTGACACAGGCTATAATTCATCATGTTGAGTCACAACATAGTTTGGTCTTGTGACACAGGCTATAAACGACGTACCTGTGGTGGACAAAGCGTGTAAAGAATTTAGTATTGTAAGGTAGCTATGTAAGAGTGGACTGATAATAGAATTCAGAGGGGCCCCTCAAAATATAAACTACTCTACCATACATTGCATTACCCTTACTGTACCTATTGTCTGATGGTGAATAAATGAGTTTGAGTTTATCAATTCATCACTGCGTCAGTTCCTCGTTTTACAATTTATCTAGGTCCCGAACCCCTGACAGGCATATTCCCCCCCCCCCATCACTTTTGGATAGTGCTTGCTAGGTAAACATCAAGGGTAGGGGGTGACCCGTCACAACTGGCACCCGAACAGGGACTTGGAATCCGGATTTTCCGGATTCTGGAGGGAGGCCCTGACGCCATGACAAATCGGCAGTGAGAGTGGATAAGTTCATCAGATTTGCCATTGGAGAGGGGTGTTAGGCTAACAAAGAGAGTTTGTGGTGGAGAACTGTAAAGAAGCTGAAGACAACATGGAAATTAAGGTTGCGTGCGAGTCGAATAATTTCAAGAAAACTTTGATTTGAACCATTCAAACATGCTATCAAATCTACATTAAAACAATTCGAAATGAATTGATCTGTTTCTCGAGTCATTCGAGCCTTTATCGAATTCATTTGAACTAGCATTGAAGTTTGGCTGCTGTAACGAATTGTGTGATTCATTTAATTAATTTGTATTCAACAGCTTTTGAATACCTTATTCGAAACCTATTCGAATGGCCTTTGAATATTCCTTTCGAAACCATTTGAACATATTTCTTTTGAACATACCTTAGTTTTCTTCACTTTTCTCAACATATTTGTTGTAATGTTTCCGTATGAAAGACCTAGATGATGAATTTGGTTCCATTTCTAGCACTATTGTTCTAACGTTAGAGTTAACGCTGCAGTCGTACGCGTACAAGTGGTTCTGAAATCTTTGAATTTCAATTAGGTATTTTAACTAATTGAAACTGCATTTACAATGTCCCCGAAGATTTCTAATGGATTAGTCCGCCATAAACACCGAAATGAGCTATTATTTGCAAGTAGTTATAAGCTTATTTTCGGATGTATTCGGAGGTTTCGAATGGTATCGTTCGGATAAAACCTATTCGAGCTTACAGGAGTGATCAGCCTCCTTGAATCAAATTAATCGAATGGATTTGATTTCAATTCGTGTTTTTGAACTTTTTCCGAATCCATTTAAAATTATATTTGTTTCATTTGAAGCAGAATTTGTGGCTTTCAAATGAATTCGTCTGCACCCTTATTCGACTCGAGTTAACACTCGTACGCAGCCTTACTGGAAATGAAGGGGACGCGTTGCCAGGGACGATTCCAGAGTTTGCTGGCTTCACGGGGGCAGTGCCAGCGTTCGTGGGGGAGGAGGGTGGAATTACGATAGCAGCATTTTTAGCCAAAATATTTAGCGTTCAAGTATTGTTGTGAGCTTTATTGTTTACCGAAAATTCTGTTTTTCATTGTTTATGACATTTTTTTTAATTATTCTCTCTCTCTCTCTGAAGCTTTTAGAGAGGTTGGATGTATTTTCTGTTCCTTTAAAACAAACTTTATGTTTGCACCTGTCTTGGAATGGCCTTCCGCCATATTGGAAATTCGGAGTCGGTGGTTACAATGATAAATTAATGCAACGATAACTGTACCAGGCTCCAGAATCTTCAGACTATCTGCATTAACAGGACAAATATGATATATTTTGACGTTTCATGTGTCCGTTGTTGATGAGAACCGCATTTCAACGTTCGCTGGAAATCGCCAGTGAGGCGCCGGCAGCAAAAGTTGTAAGTGAAAACCGTGTGAAATAACCCGCAACATGTGCAATGAGAGGTCTACATTGGTGAGTGTACTTTTCCTGTATTATTATACCCGTGAGCAGAAGATTCTTCAGAAAGGCATTGTGCCAGCTTGCATCCCTAAAATGTCGCCAGTTTTGTGTTATGCGCCCCGTTCCCTGGAAGAACCTTCGATATGAAGCGTAGTGAATAAGATGTTCACTATAGTGGTGGAGTACTCTTTTGAGTTTCACCGTTACATTTTCAGTAGAAGTTTTTGCTAGTAGAACTCATTCTGAATAATTATGTTATTAGTGAAAGTTAGCAAAATGGTGGTAGTTGTAGATGCATAGTAGCCTAAGAGCTGGGGGTGAACGAATACTGTCACATGTCTTTGGCATTATCGTGCTGTAGAAGCAAAGCAAGTCGCCTAAGAGGGTGGTGATCCCGATATCAGTGGCGTGCCTCACCCAGGAGATGGGAACAGGGGTTCCGGTGTCCCCCCCCTCCCTTGTGGAAGCACAGGGTTCACGAAACGCTTGTTTGTGTTTGGCAGTTGGAATATTTGATGTCCTGCGTCCCTGTTGAAGGCACGTTTACTGCAGGCATCGCCCCTATGTTGTAGGCATGTTGCACGTAGCAAAACAAGCGGAAGCCCATTTCGCAGTGCGTGATTAGTTGGCTCACCACCAGAACATGGGTGTGCTCTTGGGAACCGCCCACCAATAGTATTAGTTGCTGACGTTGGCACTAAATATTAACTACAGTTAATTAAGGGGCCCCTCTAAGCTAATATAGTCTTGTTAAACATTGTGTTTTATTGTGTGGTGTTTTGAACAGTGATTAGTCGAATATATGTGGATAGAATTTAGTAATTCTGGACAATAAAGAGCACTCTATGAGATTAAGTTTGTTTGGATGTATGTTTTATTTTCTTTTAATTTTCAGCTCCCATCAAAAGCATTTGCCCTCGGGCGATGTACCAGACTCCTGACAAGCCCCTTCCCATGATTATTCTAGTAATCGTCTGGAGTGGTGAGTCAGTAGGAGGGGTGACGTCACAATTTCAATTTAGTAATAGAAATATGATTGAAAAAATTACGAAATAATTGCAGCCAGCGAGGATTAAACTACAGATTCCACAAAATTCACACCAGAGCGCTATGGATTCAGCTAATCATTCAAGTTAAAGTTTTCTCTATTTCCATCTTTTGGAAATACTCCAAAGTCGATTGTTTTTTTAGTATTTTTGAGAAGCGTCTCATACTGCTTCAGGAAATTGGTGTCCAGGTACTGAAATGCAAAAAAATATCGAAGACTCGGTACCCATAAGGTCCCTTGTCAATTAAATATGGTAAATTAAATCAAACAGTGCATTAAAATATTTCAACATGAGAGGAAAAGAACTGTAAATGTTGCTTACCTATCATAAAGTTTAATTTTTTCGTAACAGTAAGATCGGTTGCCATAAAATCTGAAAAAAAAAAAATGTCTTAAATCTTTGACCACAGTTGCAGGTTTAGAAATGGCAATCTAGGTATCCAATGATTAAATGTAGAATTGTGGAATTCTTCAGCCCTGTCTGCTGACTGCTAATGCATTACAATGTTGAAAATCAGATATACCATATATGCTCGTGTATAAGACGGTCTCCATTTATGAGGCCAAGAAGGCCAAAAAAAGGACTTCTCATGTATAAGCAGATGACTAAAATCACTTCTAGACTGATGTCGAAATTAAAAGTTTATTGACAAAATTACCATAAATTTATGCAGAGTGGGCTCTAAGTCCCTTACCACCCCTTGTAAAATTCGTGCTAATGGAAATTGACGAACAGCCATGTGGGGACATATTCGGCCTAGGGGGAAGTCATAGGCAGGTGACTGGGACAGTGGTCATCTTGAAAGCCACCATCTTGTATGCAATGCAGGGTTTTAAATGGGAAGGGGGTCATGGGGCACATGATTTCGGGCTAGAATTTCGAAGGAAAACAATGGTGCAGTCCATTTGTTCACATCTTAATTCATTCAACAGTGACAGGGATTCCAAATGGTGATTCTCACTGTTACATATGGTGCTCCACGTGCTCTACGTGAGCCCCCCTCCTGTGCTATGGTTGTGTTTTCATCTGTTTCAGTCGAGGGTCTATCATACTTGGGTTTGTCTGCAACAGCCCTTGCACTGAAGAGCTGGGCAACATTAAAGACTGTTTTATAGGCAAATTGCCTTTAGTGCAGTACCGCCATGATGGGGGCACCTCCACATTTTGCAGCTATTGCACGTCAACGACTGGGTTCAACCTAACTTCTTATAGGTTGCCTGCAACAGTTTTGTTGCATGTCCACTGGCTTTGAAATTGTATGGAGGGTAACAGACTTTAGACTCACCCTGTATAAAACTTTGATTTAAAATAACTCATTCTATAGGGTGCCGTTCATTGAATTCCACTGCTATAGCCCTTGCACTCCTCCCTCCCCATGCCCTTAACAACTCTGTCCTCTCCTCTGGTTAGTGGCATGCTTTAGCACCTGCAACAATGGGTAAATAAAAGTGAGAATAAACAGTGGAGAAAAACATCTAGGCTAATGACGTTTTACGGGAGACATCATGTTAATTATTATTAGAGTGTATATGCATTAGTAGACATTTTGGTTCTTTAAATTTTAATTGGCTCATGGATAAGACGAATTCGATTTTTGAGCCCATTTTTGGGAAAAATATTGCCATCTTATACACAAGTATATATGGTAATTAATAGGTTTGGTTTATTTGGTATTAATGTCCTTTTCAACTACTATGGCCATTTCAGGACAGCATTATAGGGGTCGCAAATTTTGCCTCGCAAGGGTTCTTTCACGTGCAGCCAGCAAACGACTACACGGGACCAACGGCTTTACTTCCCTTCCGAAGGAAGTGCTTGATCTCAGGATAGGTAATTCATAAGGTGCGTACCAAAATATTAGCAACTTCTGAAAAAATACATTTTTTTTTTGTTGTCGTCAAACGAAATTGCTTGAAAAACTTCATAGCAAATGTATACGACAAAATAAATAATTGGACAAAATATTAGCACATTTCAAAAATTTTTGTATCAGTTATTCAAATTTTTCTCTGAGCAGCTGGACCGAAATATTAGCAACAAGGGGTAAGGAGAGTAGATAGAACAGATAAATTAGAAGTTAACGAGCAGAATATTTGCTTATAGAATTTTCACTGTGAATGCTATTTATTGCACATAAATTAGAAGTGTTTGTTTCAATATGGGTGGCAAAAATGACCTGACTGATCGGGAAAAAGGTCAAATTGATGCATGGACTAATGAAGGAGTGTCACAAAGTGAAGTTAGCCGTCGATTAAGTAGAAACAAGTCTACAATTAGTAGATACATCAATGGAAAGCATTCAGCCAAAGGAAAACAAAATTCGGGAAGGAGAAGCAAAGTTACATAGAGAGAAAAGAGACAAATCTTTAAAACGGCAACAAAGGATCATTTATCAAGTCGCCAAATCTCAATGGAACTGCAAGGAAAAGCATCTAAGTCTACAGTTCTAAGGATTTTGCATGATTCTGGCAATGCAAAGTTCATGAAAATGAAGTGTCAACCTCATCTGCAATCACGACATAAACAAGCCTGATTAGGATGGGCTAAGAAGTATATGACATTTGATAAGGAGTGGGAAAGTGTCATTTTTACCAAAAAAAAATACTTTAAAAAATCAGGTCAGTTTTTTAGAAGTTGCTAATATTCTGATCCAGGGTGTTTTTAGAATGTGTCTAATAAATAGTGTATTAATAATCAGAACATGATAATATTTTGTTAAATTGTTTCCTATGTCATTATAATTGACTATAAATTTTGATAAATTTTTATTTTCAATGACAACAGAATAAATAGAACTTTTTATCAGTTGCTAATTATTTGGTCCACACCTTATGTCTTGTATGTAGGGGGTAAGCCCAAAAACAATCCTAGATTTCAAACAGTTATAAAATCAAAGTTTACTGAAATACTAGCAAAGGTACCCGGTGTTGCCTGGGATAATTACACTTGTAGGTAAACAGAACAATCTAAAAAAATAAAATTAAATTTTGCAATATGTTAAAAATAAACACATGAAAATGCTTAGAATTAATACAGTAAAAATTCTTAATGAAAATTCGAAAAAATTTTTTTAAAGGCTCACAATGGATGCACCTCTCCAGATATGCCACTGCTAGTCTAAATAATTTTTTACTCACGTAATCTTACTTTAGATGTACACTTGATGCTGTTGCAATTTCCCATCTTCTCTCAATGTCTTGAAGAAAAACTTGGCCATACATCACTTTGTGTAGTCTAGTGGTCGCCGATTCTTCTATTTACTTGCTTCCCATTTGCTCAATACAGCACGGAGCTAAACGAGTGCTTCCTCTGTCGTCTTTCTACTCTTTTTCAATAGTCTGCTAACTCTCCATTATCTCCAGTTACTGGTCATTTTTAAAGATTTTCAAGAAATTGTTAAGTACTAAGAACACTCTTTTCTAAGAAAAGCCTGAATACCAGGAATTCTATGCATTGTTACAAATTGAAACTTATCCACATTGCATCATCATTTTATGTTCATTGTTATAATTCTTGGAAAGATTGCTTTAACATTGCACATCCTTTTGTGCTCACTGTTATTGGTGAATTGCATGTTGATACCATTGTTGATGCGAACAGGATGGGCCTATTGTTGCACAAACTTTTCCTTGCATTGTTGGTCATGAGATATATATTGTTGGTCCATGCAGTGTGTTTGTGAATTGCGTGCTGATGCCATTGTTGATACCTATTGTTGTACAAACTTTGCCTTGCATTGTTGGTCATGAGATATTTCTCATTAATATGCCTTGCCATAACCATGAATATCGATTTTTTATCGATATTTATTATTTTTCCAAAATCTGAGGTAGACAGTGACCTTCCACATGCTTTGAAGGTCAAGTATGCAAAATTTCATCAAGATCGGAATAAAACTGTAGATTTGTATAAAAAGCGAACAAGCCCACCCACAAACAAACATCCTTTTTTATATCTTTTTATCTATATATACACTACTGTTTATAAAAATCGCAACACCCTGATGGAATAGCCCAATCTGCATTAAATTTGGAGCATTTGCATATCATGGGTCAGAAAAGAAACCATTAGATTTTCAGGTCAATACAATGCGTTTTATTGTCACATTAGTATCGGGTGAAACCACCGTGAGATGCAATTACAGCCTCTAAACGTCGTGGCATTGAGTCAAACAAGCTCTGAATAAGGGCCTGGGGAATGTCCTGCCATGCTCTGTCTACACGGGTATACAGTTCATCCACAGTTGCTGCTGCAGGAGTCTGACGAGCCAATCGATGAGCAACCCTGTCCCACACATGTTCGATTGGGGACATGTCTGGTGAACATTGTCCTGCCTACTGTAACACCCCACTGTTGTGCTAACACTGTGGAAGTGGCTGTACGATCTGCTACACACATGCGATAGAGGTGTCTGTCATCTCGCGGTGTCGTCGTGCTGGGTCTTCCTGAGCCTGGTCTTCGGTGTGCCCTGTCCTCTTCGCTCCACTGCCTCCATGCACGCATAATTGTCGTTGCATTATGTCCTACACGAGGAGCAATGTCACGATACGACCATCCCGCTTCACGCAGACCAATTATGCGTCCTCTTTCAAAGTCTGTCAGCTGTTGATATGGTACCCTTCGTCGTCGTCGAGGCATGGTGTTCTTTCAAGCAATTACTCTGAAAATCTAATCATTTATACTCTGACCCATTGTATGCAAATATTGCAAATTGCATATGGATTAGACCATTCCATCAGGGTGTTGCGATTTTTATAAACAGTAGTATATAAAGAAGGATGTTTGTTTGTTTGTGGGTTTGTTTGTTTGTTTGTTTCTTATGCAAATCTACAGTTTTATTCCGAACTTGATAAAATTTCGCATACATGACCTTTAAAGCATGAGGAAGGTCACTGTCTACCTCAGATTTCGGAAAAATAATAATTATCGATAAAAAATCGATATTCATGGTTATGGAAGGGCATATTAATTAGAAATATCTCATGACCAATAATGCAAGGCAAAGTTTGTGCAACAATAGGTATCAACAATGGTATCAACACGCAATTCACAAACATTCTGCACGGACCAACCAATATATATCTCATGACCAACAATGAAAGGAAAATTTTGCGCAACAATAGGTATCAACAATGGTGTCAACACGCAATTCACACTACGCTCGGACCAGCAACAGATATCTCATGACCAACAATGCAAGGCAAAATTTGTGCAACAATAGGCCCGTCGTGTTCGCATCAACAATGGTCTCAATGCGCAATTCACCAATAACAATGAGCACAAAATTATTCAAAGAATTATAACAATGAACATAAAATGATGATGCAATGACAGAACATTCGTTTCCACGAATTATTAACAATGAACAGGAAATGGATATAATAGACGATATAGATAGGGCAGTCTCTCTCTCGATGAGGCAAAGGAGGTACACTTGTCTTCCTTCAGCTCCCTAACAAGCGTTCAGACGATTGGCAAAAGTGTATGTGTTTCTTTGTGTTTACCTACAAGCGTAATTATCCCGGGCAACGCCAGGTCCTTTGCTAGTCTTCTATATATAAAAAGAAGGATGTTTGTTTGTTTGTTTTTTATACAAATCTACAGTTTTATTCCGACCTTGATAAAATTTCGCATACATGACCTCCAGAGCATGAGGAAGGTCACTGTCTACCTCAGATTTCGAAAAAATAATAATTATTGATAAAAAATCGATGTTCATGGTTATGGCAGGGCATATTAATGAGAAATATCTCATGACCAACAATGCAAGACAAATTTTTTGCAACAATAAGTATCAACAATGGTATCAACACGCAATTCACAAACACTCTGCAAAAACCAACAATATATATCTCATGACCAACAATGCAAATAAAAGTTTGTGCAACAATAGGTATCAACAATGGTGTCAACACGCAATGCACCAACATTATGCAAGGATCAACAATATATGTCTCATGACCAACAATGCAAGGCAAAGTTTGTGCAATATAGAATTCAAAGCATAGAATTCCTGGTATTCAGGCTTTTCTTAGAAAAGAGTGTACTTAGTACTTAACAATCTAGAAAATCTTTAAAAATGATCAGTAACTGGAGATAATGGAGAGTTAGCAGACTATTGAGAAAGAGTGGAAAGACGACAGAGGAAGCACTCCTTTAGCTCCGTGCTGTATTGAGCAAATGGTAAGCAAGTAAATAGAAGAATCGGTGACTGCTAGACTACACAAAGTGATGAATGGTCAATTTTTGTTTCAAGATATCGAAAGAAGAAAGGAAATTGCAACAACATCAAGTGTACATCTAAAGTAAGATTATGTGAGTAAAAAATTATTTAGACTAGAAGGCATCCTTGGAGAGGTCCATCCATTGTGAGCCTTAAAAAAATATTTTTTTTCAATAAATCAAGTCCTGGTATATCACCTAGAATGGATTTTTTCAGTGAAGAGGTAAATTCCTGTCTTTCGGATTTTTCTTAGAATGGATAGTCCCTTGACTCTATATTATGGTGATTGAGTTATTATTTAACCAATTTGGAGGTTTAATTTAGCTTTTTGAGATTGTTCCTCTGCTAGGCAAAAATCCTGAATTACAGGAATTCTATGCATTGATACAAATTGAAACTTATATTTATTGCACAAACTTTGCCTTGCATTGTTGGTCATGAGATATACAGGATGTTTCATAATTGGTGTGCACAATTTTGCCAAACGTTCATGATTTTCACAGAAAGTCACCCAAATGGGTGGATTACAGTTTGGTGTACACTTTTGGCAAACGTTCATGAATTTCACTGAAAGTCACCCAAATGGTCCAAATAACGTCTTTAGGTCCAAATAACGGCTCAAGGGGATCAGGTGGGGGGAAAATGAATTTTAATTTCCACTAATTCCGAATAAGAACATTTCGTGTCCCTGGGGGTGAAGGGGTAAATTTTGAAAATTTTAATTTTGTAGGGGTAGGGGTTAGACCCCAAGTGTTATTTAGAAAGTTGTAGAGTATCATGTAAAATGTGGGTTTAGCAAAAAACCCAGTGAAAAAATCTCATCCTCTGCCCTTTATCGAGTGGGTAAAGTGAAAGGTATGGCTAGCTAATGTAGGCAAAAACAGAAAAACTCATTAGAAACTTATTAGAACTTTATTACTTATTAGAAAACAGTACATTTGAAAATGAATGAGAATGAATGGGTTGTTACCCTGAAAAGAAAATAAAGTTCTAATAAGTAATAAAGTTCTAATAAGTTTCTAATGAGTTTTTCTGTTTTTGTCTACATTAGCTAGCCATACCTTTCACTTTACCCACTCGATAAAGGGCAGGGGATGGGATTTTTTCACCGGGTTTTTTGCTAAACCCACATTTTACATGATGCCCTACAACTTTCTAAATAACACATGGGGTCTAACCCCCTACAAAATTAAAATTTTCAAAATTTACCCCTTCATCCCTAGGGACGCGAAATTTTTTTATATTGAATTAGCGGACATTAAAACCAAATAATCAATATTCATTTCCCCTCAATCTGTTCCCCTTGAGTCGTTATTTGGACCTAAAGACGGGACACCAATTATGAAACACCCTGTATATTGTTGGTCCATGCCGTGTGTTTGTGAATTGCGTGCTGATACCATTGTTGATACCTAATGTTGCACAAACTTTGCCTTGCATTGTTGGTCATGAGATATTTCTCATTAATATGCCCTGTCATAACCATGAATATTGATTTTTTATCGATAATTATTATTTTTCCGAAATCTGAGGTAGACAGTGACCTCCTTATGTTTTGAAAGTCAAGTATGCAAAATTTCATCAAGATCAGAATAAAACTGTAGATTTGTATAAAAAACAAACAAACCCACAAACAAACATCCTTCTTTATATATATATAGATATATAGATAGATAGATAGATAGATAGATAGATAGATAGATAGATAGATAGATTTTTACATTGTTGGCTTAAGTTGCTTCAATAAGGTCACCATTGCCAGAAAGGTCAAGGTTGAAAAGTGAGACGAAGAACATCCAAACATACATCTCATGATGTAGATGGATGAGAAAGTTCATATTCAACAAGTGTGGCACAAGTTAGTCATCCATATTCAGGAATTAGACAGAGGCTCCCATTCGAAAAATAGTCGACAATCTCCAGCTGTTATATCAAGGCAATGCTTCTGAGAAGCCCCACCTGTGCAGCACATGCCATTATCCTGGAGGAGAAATGGGCAAAGTGACAACAGGATCAGGTACTGTCAATCAGCACATGGAACATATTCTCCATGACAGAGACGGAATATGAATTGGTGGAGGAAGCCAAATGATATCGAATGAATATTGTTGGTATTACTTTTCTGAAGCATCTGGGTTCTAGAACTGTGGACTTCAGAGGAAGGTAGAAGTTTTCTACTCAAGTGTCAACCGTAGCATGACTGTCCAGATGGGAATAGGGATAGTCACAAACCTCAAATAGCAGATTATGTTGTAGATGGGACCCCTTTGAGAGAAAGCAAGTGTCAGCTGAGGCTTCAGACAGGTAACCAAGTTCTCTCTGATCATGGCATATTCTTTGAATGCAGTCACAGAATACATGTACAGGTAGATCCCGTTATACAGGATTTCGGTATCCGCGATTTCGGATATATGCGGTTTTCATTTAGTAGTACCATCGATCGCCTACATGCGAATGCTCTTCTATTTCTGTTAGGAGTTGAATTCGTTTTTGAGTCTTGTTTTGTTCCTATCCCTGTGTTTGTGCACATTTAGCACATCACTGGCTATCTATGAATGATAAGGTTGCTATACATCAGTTTGGACAAGATCAGCTGAGTTTCTAATCTGTTTGCGAAAAGATTTCTTGTTGTAAAGAAGTATTATTATCGAAGGAAGAAAGCGGGCCCAAAAATCCTACTCATTAGAAACGGAGTTGGAGGTCCTCGATGAAGATGAAGAAAACGTTACAGCCGACCATCAAGCAATTTTTAACGAAACATCCTGCCAGTTTGAACGATCCCTTAATCCAGTCCGAGCTCCTCTTCCAAACTCTCTTTGGGATTTCACCAGCACTATTAAAGGAAGGAGACTGTTGGAAACAGCATCAGAATCTTCTGGTACGGATGAACCCAAAGAAATATAAAGTTTAGATTGTGGACACTTCTTTTTGTTATACGTGTACATGTATTTTGAGTATTTTAGTGTATCTTAAGTTTTATAAAATAAGGTGCTATTTTAAGACTAAAAAATAGAAAATTGTTGGATTACTAATCCTATACTTCTATAACGCAATTATTTAAGTTATATCAGGAAAATAATTAACGCTTATGAGAACCAAACTCTATTACCAGTTTCCAAACTCTATTACCAAACTCTAAATGGAACCAGTTTTACGCGAATTCAGTATACACGGCAATTTCGCGGAACATATGTATCGCGTATAATGGGATCTACCTGTACCTACTTTTAATGGGACCTACCTGTACCTACTGAAGTTAATGATGCTCTAGGCAGGAAACAGAGTGGAGAATCTGTCATCCTAATGGGTGACTTCAATGAATACATAGGGACTGACGACCAAATGTAGAAAGGCATACTTGGATGAAATGGTAACCCTGATGTAAATGCAAATCGGAAATGTCTGGTTGATCTCTGTTTTCATGATGTCCATGCTGTTTTCATGATCTCTATTGTAACAATGGGCTTTCCATCATGAACACCTTCTTTCAGCACACGGATGTCCATAAGTATACATGATACAGGGATGCAATGAACGAGAAGTCGCCGATTGATTTTAAATCGTGTCAACCAACTTATTCCAGTTGGTGTTGGATACTCATATGATGAGGGGGGCAGAACTGTCAACTGATTACCACCTTGTTGTCCATACTTTGTGGTTCTCTGATGCCTTGCCAATCAAGCGAGATACTAAGTACTGACGGACTTGACATATATCAGATAACATATCTTCAAGTTCAAAGAAACTATACTACCCAGTGATTGTGCCAATGTTGAAAAAGAATGGCAATTGTTTAAAACGGTTGTGAAAGCTTTGGCTGCATTTGCTGTGGTCATAACTTTTGGTGTGTGGTGCAGTGTAGTAAGAAAAGGATTGCATGATAGAAATTGTGAAGTCCAAGAAGCTCTCAAGGCAAAGAGGGAAACCTAGACTTGTTATGGTTTGCAAATAAGTCATCGTCGAGTCGCCTGCAATACAGAGAGATACGAAAAGCAGCAGCTAAGTCCATAACAACAGCTAAAACCAAGTTCGGGGAAAAATTGGTGGCAGACTATTGTTCAGTAAACAAGGTATTCTGGTAGATCGTATGCTGCATCTGTGGAAAGAAGTCTCTTTAATCACAAACTATCAAGAGTTCAGATGTGATGCTTCTGAAAACGAAGGAGAGCGTATTACACGAGTGGAAGAAGTACAAATAAAGAAAAACAAGAAGGACACACACAAAAAAACCACTAATCCACAAAAAGAATTTCATAATGACTCAGATATACATTTCGAGAACTACGTTCTCATCATCAGTGAGCGTCTCGAATGTAGTTCTCGAAATGTATAACTGAGTCATTATTAAATTCTTTTTGTGGATTAGTGGTTTTTTGTGTCTCTCTTTCTTGTTTTTCTTTATTCTAGTGTCCAAGGTTTCTGGCTTGTTTCAAGTATATGGAAGAAGTACATTGCATCTTCTTAACTCGGTGACAGGAACAACTGAAGCACATGTGGTGCAACTTGGAACAGAGAATAGTCAATGAAGCAGAAGTCATATGGGGAATTAAGCCACTGAAGACCAGCAAACTAGCAGGTGATGATAAAATCGGACCAGAAATGTTAAAGACCTTGAATCAGGATGGTGTCCTGTTTCTGACTCGGGTGTGTCAGGTTGCTTGGATATCTGGCCAGGCCCCTAAGAAATGGCAGACAGGAATTGTGATCCCTGTCTTTATAAAGGAAGATAGAAGGGATTGCAGCAACTATCGAGGCATCTTTTTGCTAAGTGCCTGGAGAGGAGAAGCCAGGAAATAGTCGATTCCAAACTTTTGAGGGAGAAGTGGTTTCCGACCTAGCCGAAATACATTGGATCACATCTTTGCTCTAAAGAAATTTTCGAGAGATCCTGAGAGTAAGCAAAAGAGGTCTGAGATGTGAATCTGGCTAAATGGCATTAAATTAAGATCATTCATTGTAGGTGTTGAACTATGCCAAGGGTGTGTATTATCACCCATTTTGATCATTATCTTTATGCAGGGGCATCGAGGCGATGAATGTAATAGTGTGTGTAACGGTTTGGTGGAGAGGTTGCTCTTTGCCGATGTGCCTTTTTGCACTGACCTTCAACATGCATTAAATCAGTTTGCAGCCAGGTATGAATAGGCTAGGATGAAAATCAATTTGGCTAAGACTAAGGTTCTGGTTTTTTCAAGATAGGCTGCTCGTGCACTCTCCTTATTAGAGAGCCCTATTGAGACAAGTGGCTGGTTGGTTTGGTTTGTTTGGTATTAACGTCCTTTTCAACTGCCATGGCCATTTCAGGACGGCGTTATAAGGGGCGCAAATTTTGCCTCGCAAGGGTTCTTTAACGTGCAGCCGGCAAACGACTACATGGGACCAATGGCTTTACTTCCCTTCTGAAGGAAGTGCGTGATCTCAGGTTTTTCCCCTCTGAGACAGGTGGAGAAGATCACGTATCTTGGGACTGCATTCATTAATGATGGGTGGTGGGACAGAGAATTGGATGCTTGGATTGGTGCAGAAAGCTTTGTTAGATGTGAACCATACCGATCCATCATAACAAAACATGAACTAGGAAACAAAGTTATCTATTTTCAAACTTATATTTGTCCCCATTCTTTTCTATGCTCATGAGTCTTGGGTAATGATCGAAACTGTGCGACTGAAGGTGTAATCGGTCAAAACGAGATTCATCAGAGATGTGGCAAGTGTTATTCTAATGACAGAGTGCACAGCACCTAACAAGGGCATCTTTAGGTGTTAGCCGCTATTTCTTCGCATTAAAAGATATCAGTTGTAGTATGACCAGGTGATATGGATCCCGCAAACTGGTCTTCCTAGGCAGTTGCTATTTTCCAAGCAGGAAAGAGACCAAGGATTCAGCCTATGGACAGGGTACGTGTTTTCAAACACTTTCATATTTCATGCCTAGAGGCATATCCGCTTCTGCAATAGCAAAGCTTCCGGCATTGACTGTGACTAAAGTTGACATTATCCATAAATTTTTTATTATCTTAGAGAACAAAAAACAGTACATGGAAATCGATGAAACTTTACATTGCTTTTGCAAATTGACTGAACATCTGGCAAGTTAAATCGTTTTTTGTTTTTTTTTTTACTCTTTCCTGTCTCAGACAATTCTATGGTTGGAAGTGAAGGAAAGCTCAGCAACTGCACCAGGTGGCTCGACTATATAGAGAATCTGGGTTCAAGCAACACCTTCTAAACACAAGGCCTTGGCACAGAAGACTCTGACGTCATATAGTAGGCAGCATGGTAAACTGTAAATACAGACCGGGGTAGTCGAAAATCACCTTTTACATGATTAGAGGTCTTAATGCCTACAAATGTATGCATCTCACAGAGTATATGCCAAGACCTAGGTATGAGACGAGTCTGTGAGGGATAAGAAGGTTGTTGCTTGGAACATAGAATTAGATGGGGTCATTGTATATTTCACAGTACAGGCAAAATACGATATCTTGCACAGCTTTTAATTGCACGCAAAAATTTGAGAAAGGGAGAAAAATATCATTTAAATATTTAATAAATAGTACAAGTTATTATATTCATTTAAGCTAAGGGGAGGCAAGACTCAGTCTTGAATTCAGAATGAGGCAAAATGCTCTTGCTCTTGCTCTAAACCACATTCTGAGTTTGGGTCTCAGGTTTTAAGCCAAGATCTGGGAAAAGGGACTAGCTATTTTGAAAATGCTTTTAAGATTTGATGCTATTTAGTTGTTCTTATATAGAAATGAAATACAAATGAATGAATTTAATCCTAAATGTCCTCTAAAATCTTGTAAAACATATACTGAAAACTTAAATGCTGTTTCCTTGCACTAAATAACTATAGATAAATAGAAACGGAACTCCTTATACAACCAATTTTTAAAAACTTATCCATGGTGTTATGTTTTACAGAAATGAAAGCAAACTTTAGTCAACTTACCTGAAATCTTTAGGATTCATTTTTATAGCTTCAGAAAATAACTCGATTGCTTCTTCAAGTTTACCTAGAGATGCTATTTCATTGGCTCGGACTGTTTTTAGTAGAAGTAGGAAAAAAAAAAGAAGTTTTTAAGCATCTAAACAAATAAGAAAAACTATATGTAATAGTGAAAATAATTCAAGATAATAACTGAATGGCCCACGAGTAAAGGGGCACATGCCACAAAGGCAAATTTTCTCAGGAGGAAAGAATTATGGTAATGAAAATCTGCTTCTTGTTAAAGTACGAGGCGCATCCAGAAAGTAAATTTCCCTATTTAAAAAAAAAACAAGAACTCACACTTACAGGAACATATTTATTGGCAACAAGTACAGCAATGTTTCAGCTATTTTTCAACATAGCCACCACCAGAATTGAGACACTTGTCGTATCGTGGGATCAACTTTTGTATCCCCCTGTCGTAGAACTCTGCCGCCTGTGAATGGAACCAGCGTGTGACAGACGTCTTCAGCTCTTCGTCGTTGCCAAAACGCTCACCGGAGGACAGGAATTTCTTGAGGTGCAAGAAAACGTGAAAATTGCTGGGAGCAAGATCAGGGCTGTAGGGTGGATGATCAAACAACTCCCAGCCAAATTCCGTCAAAACAGCAGCTGTGTGTCGAGCCGTATGTGGACGAGCATTGTCATGGAGGAGCAGAACACCTGCAGTAAGCATTCCACGCTTCTTGTTTTGAATGGCACGTCGCAATTTCCGCAGTGTTTCACAGTAACGGTCAGCGTTTACTGTTTCACCACGTGGAAGGAAGTCAATGAGCAGCATGCCCCTCCTGTCCCAGAACACCGTGCACATCACTTTCCGTGCCGACAGCGTCTGTTTGAATTTCGTCTTGACCGGAGATCCAGTATGCCGCCAATGCATTGACTGCTGCTTGGTTTCCGGGGTGATGTGCGAAATCCAAGTCTCATCGCCCGTGACGATCCTGTCGAGGAACTCGTCGCCGTCATCGTGATACCTTTGCAGAAATGTCAGTGCTGCTCCTAAGCGTTGAATTTTGTGTTCGGGTGTCAGGTTTTTCGGCACCCACCTGGCACACAATTTTTTGAGCAGCAGGTGCTTAGTGACAATCTCATACAACAAGGATCGCGATATCTGCAGAAAATGGGTGCTCAGCTCCGTAATCGTGAAGCGACGGTTCTCCATCACGCGCTGTCGCACAAGCTCAACAAGATCATCACTGATGAGGGATGGTCGCCCACTGCGCTCTTCATCATGGACACTTTGACGACCTTCGGAAAACTGCCTACACCAGCGACGCACCATCTGCTTACTCATGATGTTTGGCCCATAGACCTGACAAAGCTGACAATGAATTTCAATTGGCGCAATGCTTTGTGCATTCAAGAACTTTATCACCGACCGAACCTCGCAGGCGGTGGAAGAAGAAATAAGAGCTTCCATTTTGGACCATTGCTACCACGCTACTGGCACGAGGCGGGACCTGTCCGGCTGGCATATGATTGATACGACATAGATCTGTTACGCATGAGCAATTGACACGGCTAATTACGTTTACTTTAAAGGGGAAAACATCGGGAAACATACTTTCTGGATGCGCCTCGTATGATATCTAATTGGAATTTTTCATATTAGTAGATGAGCTTTGTAAAAGGGTTTTAAAACTTTGTAAATGGTCCATTATGGACGGGACACGCAAAGTGACACAGTTTTTTGAAGCTTCAAAACAAATCGATATTTCTCGTCTTGTAGTACATATTAATAAGTTCTGCTGGTTTTAAAGTAAAGATAAGAAGTCATATAAAGTAATAAAATTGGTCCTGTTATCAATTGATATGTAGTAAAGTTACGATACAACAATTACTTCTGCTACGGATGGGACACACTAACCTTATGGACGGAACATCACAACTTTAATGATAACTAAGCTTGTAAAATATGATTTAATAAAACCTAAGAACTAATTATAAATAAAAAATAAAAATTTTAACTATAAGTTGTTATGTTTAGAATAGAAATAAAACGTTTTTTAATATTTAAGATATTGAAATTTCAAACGTATTTTTTAATAAATGGCACATTACAAGTATGTTGTCATATTAACGACTATTCAGTTCAAATTTTTGAAAATTGTATTTTTTTTTTACATTCATATATATTTATCTAAAACATTTATTTTTTTATTGATATGATATAAAATAGTCATTTAACGTTCTGATATTTTTTTGCTTGTTTCATCTTTGAATGAAAACTGTTCAACATCGTCTTGCAAAGAAGTTGTGCTGTACCGAACAATATATGGTCCATTAGATATAAAGCAATAAGTTTTTCTTGTTCTCGGAATTCCAACAATGTTATTTTTCCCATCAATTCTCCAGCAGTTAGATTTGATACTTCATTTTTGACTTATGATGCAGGTTCATAAATTATTCTGACGTTCTTGCATATTTCTTGTGCTACAGACTGGAGCTCGGATGGTGTACACGGGTTCATATTTTTTAGTTTTGCAAGCTTCTTTGGTGCGACGTTTAAGAGTGCCTCCTATTCCATCTATGCATCCTTTCCCATGGGAAGTGGCTGAAAAATGCCATTCCAAAGATTCTTTATGGAGCATCATTTTGCACAGAGTATACTTCTGTTTAAAGTGTTGTACAGCACCATCTGATTGCAACAAAATCTTAATAATGAAGTGAGGATGAGAGGTTTTGAAATGCTCAATTATCGTTTGATTAAAAACTGCTACAGCGTACTTATCATGTTGCAGGTAATCGGTAACAATTGCAATAAGTTCTTTTCACACTTTGGCATTGCTAACTTCTTTGTAATATACCATGGCTGTATATAAAGTAGAAGATGTATGTTTCTAGTGAGCAGACTGGTATGTTTGAGCATAGTTCTCACTGAAATCTGCTTGGATCAAAAGGGTTTCTTCTGTTAGTTTTTCTTCATATTTTCAAAATTGTTATTTTGCACCCTCTTCATATGCACATGAAAAAGATAGTAAGCCAGCATAGTCCTTAGCAGGTCATCGGCTTCTCTCACTGTTGATTTGTGCTGATTTCGCAAAACCTGTGTCTTGTTTGCTTTAGTCCACTGCTTGTACGATATATCCATGTTCATAGTCTCTTCTGGAAGACTCTTAACAAACTGATCAAATTTGACAAGATTTCCACAATCTGTGCATTTCCGAAACATGCAATCTCCTTTCATGTCATCACACACAATCATTTGAACGAACTCTGAAGCATTGTTACCAAAGAGTCTGGAATACCATGAAGGATTAGCCAAATGTTCTTGTGGTAAATACACAAACAAAGATTGCTTGGTGTGTCTTGGCATAGGCATACATGTTTTGGTCAAAATTCAGCAAAACTTGACAGTCCAATTTTTATGTCCGGGAATTCTTGGATGAACTGCCGATGACACTCTCCTAAAGTGAGCAAAAGGTAGCGTTTCTGAACTTTTTCTTTTCTTCCAGGCAAAATCCTTTAAACCAGGTGCTTAACTAGATATATTGTCTTGACAGTACAAATCGTGAACTTTCTGCTTGGCATCTGCACAATAACACCATGGGGATTTTTATGAGGGGCAACTGGACTATGAAAAATTTGTGGAGCAAATGATTCTGCCAGTTTCTTACTGCAGCTATCTTTTTCCGTGGGCTAACTGGTAAATTCCATTTTGCTTTTGCAATGGCTGACCTGTGAGAGAATACTTGACTGGGAGAGTCTTCGCTTTGAAGATTTAGAGATTTGGCAGCTTTTTTTTCTTTCTCTTAACTTTCGCTTACGAATGCATTCTTTTTCTCTTTGTTGATTTCTTTCATGTTCAGACATTGTCTTCTTCTTATGAATTCTTGACATTTTTTTTCTTTCCTGTTCCTTTTTCTTGTATTGTTCAAGTAATTCACCGTTATTTTTCAATTTCTCCTTCCACTTTACACTTTGTCTTTCTGTGTTTGTAAGTGGCATAGCACAGAAGTTTCTAGTAGAGTCGTATCAAATTATAAACCATTGAAGTTCGTTCACGGAAAAAAATTTTCAATGTCATGTTTTTACATCAACCAAATCTCAGTTTTCTAAAGTTATTAAACATGTAATCCACAACTGCTATATCAAGTAATTTAAGATAAAATTAGCATTAAACAGAGCTGTCTAAGAAATAATCACGTTCATAGGTTCTCTATGAGGATTGTCTGCTAAGTAGCAGATGAAATGTCAATTCTAACGCCATCTGTTGTTTAGCCTTGACTGGTTCGTAACCGGCCGTTATGAACGGGACAAATTTGATTATTTAAAAACAAATAGAAGAACTTCAAATAAAATCATTCAATTTAATATACGGAATGCTGTTTGTTAGTAGGAGGGAACTAAGTTACAAATTTGTAGCAAGCCCAGGAGCATTTTTATAGGAAAAAGTAGTCCTTTTCCGTTACGGACGGGACAAAAAAATTTGTTACATATAAAAGTCACCATAAAATGCTGAAATTAACCATAATTCATATAACTTAAATTTTTTTTAATCCATATTTTCCCTAGAAGTAAAATCTATATATATAAAGAAGGATGTTTGTGGGTCTGTTTGTCTGTGGGTCTGTATGTTTTTTATACAAATCTACAGTTTTATTCCGATCTTGATAAAATTTCGCATACATGACCTTTAAAGCATGAGGAAGGTCACTGTCTACCTCAGATTTCGGAAAAATAATAAATATCGATAAAAAATCGATATTCATGGTTATGGCAAGGCATATTAATGAGAAATATCTCATGACCAACAATGCAAGGCAAAGTTGGTACAACAATAGGTATCAACAATGGTATCAGCACGCAATTCACAAACACACTGCATGAACCAACAATATATATCTCATGACTAACAATGAAAGGAAAAGTTTGTGCAAGTGTAATTATCCCGGGCAATGCCGGGTACCTCTTCTAGTATATCATAAGAAAATTCCATGGAAAAAAAGGCTTTCAAAATATGTATGAATAAAATAAAAATCATGCTGAATTTTTTTAAACATTTTAAATTGATGATTAAATATATAAATAATTAGATTTTAATCATGAGCAGTATAATTTCTTAGATTTTGGAACTTCTCAAAAAAACTTGCAGTGATAACTTTATATAAAAATAACTTTTGAAAAATTACTACCAGGGTGACCCATAAGCAATTTTCTAGATGAATTTAAATGAAAGTTAAATAAAATGAAGATATGACATCAGACAGATACAAGTGTAACAATGTTTACAAGTTTCAAGAAAGAAATATAACATAATGAGTTTAATTAGGAGTCAATTAGTTTAATTGCCATAAAAAAACAATAATTACTTACATTTTAACTACAGAGTGTTCCAAATTGATCTATACATTCTTTGAAACATTATAGCTCAGCAACGAAATGAGTTAGAAATATAAGGTTTGTTGTGTATGATCCAGACGACACTGAAAAAGCATAGCAACACGTTCATTTTTGTTCATTTGTTTATAAACCAAAATGGTAGTGAGACTTTCATTCGATGAACTCAAGTGGATACTGAAGTAGAAAATGTTGTTGAGGTTCTAAGACGTTGGAGGGTTGAATTTGGTGCACCACCGCCAACAAGGGTCACAATAACAAAACTCAGAGACAAGTTTGAACCCGAAGGAATGGTGAAAGATGTGTTAAAGGTTGGTGCGGAAGAAAGAGAAGTTCCACTGATAACGAGAGTGTTGGTGCAGTCATGGAGGTTTTGGCATGATCCCTAAAGAAGTCAGTGAGGCAATGCTCTCGTGAAAATGCCATCAACAAATCCATTGCACATAGACTTTTGCAAGGTCAAAAATGGAAGCCTTGCATTCCGCGACTTGTCCATGCACTAAATGAGGACGACCCAGATAGGTGGACATTTTGAACTTGTATGGACTTAAGGAAGTTTAAGGAATTATATTTTTGTCTCATTTCGTTGCTGGATTATAACGTTTCAAAGAGTGTATACATCAATTTGGGATACTGTATATACATACAGCTAAAGATTACTTAATGCACCACAATGTAATCAAGCTCCTCAATATTCTCCAGTTCCAGTGACTGATAAATCAGCATAAACTGCAGGTACAAACTGCAAAACTTTGCTGCATTTATTCCATGACTGTGGGAATACTTAGGAGAGATTGTTTAATTGGGATTCCATAACATTATTTTTATCAATTAAATTGGTAGAGACTTTGTAATACAATAATGGGAGACAGAGTTTCCGACTAGTTTCACCATTTATTCCCGGCTTTATCAAGGATATAAACTAGAGGCTTCATGCCCTACAAAAATACTTTTACAAACTTTGGGGACAGGTTCCTTACACCAAAACAAGAAAAAAGTTCATATAAACATATGTCTGAAAATCCTTCGTTTTGAGTTATTGCTGAAAGTTTACAACGTAGATAATTGGGGTTCATCCACACATAATCTCACAATAAATGCTCGAAATGTCCTCCTCTGATTCAAAACACGCATGCACTCATTGTAACATGGACAGTCGCACCCTTTCAAATTCTCCCTGATGGTTTCAAATGGTTTCACAGGCTTCCATGACACATCGATGAGAGCTTCTGAATCCAGGTGGTCTGCCACATAGACAAATTGTTTAAGGTGTCCCCAGAGATAATAATCCAAAGGATTGAGGTTGGGATTGAGGTATGTGCAGGCCATGGAACTGGTCCTCCTCTACCTATCCATCTGTCATGGTAGATACTAGCCAGTGAAACTCAAACACAGAAACTGAGATGTGCTGGAGCCATCTGGGATACAACGAGTCAAACGAACATTAATAACCTCGAAAACAAAGTATTTTCAGACATATGTTTATATGAACTTTTTTCTTGTTTTGGTGTAAGGAATCTGTCCCCAAATTTTGTAAAAGTATTTTTGAAACACCCTCTATACAGAAATATGGTGCAACGGGAAAATATGATTGGATAAAATACAACGAATGGCATGATAAGAGTCAATGAGTAATATAGTCTGAGTATAATGACTGGATAAAGGTAGAAGCTAATAACAGCTAGGTGTACATTGATTGGATAAGAGATTGGATACAATAAAGGATAGAAATACACTGGACGAAAGCAGAAAAATACCGATTCGATAACAAATAACAGACTAATATAGGATAATAAAACTTATAACTGTAAAAGAACATAATTGAATAAAGAATAGTTGATACATAAAAAATGTCAAGAAATTGATTAAGAAATTAAGAAAAAACTATTACAGTAAATCTGAGACAGACTTAAGAAATAGAAAAAATTGTCAAAATCGGTTTGACAGTTATGGAGGAGGTAAGGAAAGGAGTTCTTGGCTTTAAAAATTTCTATAAATTCCAGAACTGTGGTCTTGAAAGGGTCATTACAAAAATGGAGAACGGACATCACTTTTTCATGTTTCTTGGGTGCGTGTCCTGTGTGACGAAAAGATTGACCCCGAAATGTGGGTGTCACTCTCGTCAAAGAGAGGGCTCAACACTAGATATGATTGGAATAAAGTTTTTTAATAAAAGATAGGAAAAGCATCAAAAATACGATACAAACTCCAAAGGTGACGGAATTAATAAGAAGTTAACAGTCTACAAAATAAAATAAGCTGAGAAAACAAGTTAATATAAATTGCTAAGTGCCAATAACATCGATAAATCATCACTCAACAATAACACCTCAACAAATAGCATCAATAAAATATACTGCCTCTCAAATAAACAATCTAACCCCAAGCTTCTAAGTAATTAATACAAATCTCAATGAACATCCATTAACTATAAATACAAAACAAAATAATTCAATAAAACTTTTCTCCAACTATAACTTTCAAGTTAATACATTTAATCTCAATAAGAATCCAATATTAAACAACAGACTACCCATCCCGATTTACGAGGGTTGTTCAAGAATTTTTGCCTCCTGCTCCATAACTTTATTTGTTAACTGATTTTTAAAATTCTTTTTATATCTGATACTTACATTTGTCCTCTATGTAATGCACTGTTCACTTTTCGACGTAGTCCCCATCCCTTTCTACGCATTGTGCCAATGTGTGACTAGTCGGTGCACCAGTCGGAGAGGAATTCCGGTTTTGTTGTCGACACGAAGATTGAATAGCAGCTTTGGGCCCTCTTCTGCAGCACGATAATGCCTGCCCACACATGATCGCCACACCAGAGGCATTGCAGCGCCTACAGTTCAAAGATGAAAGACTCTGCACCTTGCGATTTTCACCGCTTCCCAAAGAAGAAAGAGCACCTTAAGGGAGATGAGTTGCATTCTGATGATAAGGTGAAGACAAAAGGCTTCTTTCACCTAAAAGGAATAAATAGGACTCTGGTGAGAAATTGCCCCTATCTGATACACAAAACCAAATGTATTGTGTGCTCGTTACTAAATGGTTACCCAAATATCCATAACCTAGGAAATGACTAGGATACAAATAATCCCAACTCCAAGTAAGCACCTTTAACATGATCTCTACAAGTGTGGACCAACTAATTTCAAATACCACTACTAAACCTGCCACCAAATGTGTACAGGCCCCAGAATTATTCCCCTCAGAACAGTCTACACCAAAACAACCACTTACTTCTACAACTATGTAACGATAGCAAAAGGCTACAACTTCCATTACAACATTAGCCTTCCCACAACAAAATTAACAAAAACGCATCCCACTATAAACAGAGTGCCTCCCACTTAAGAATCACCACAGCGTTCCATAAATAATATAAATAAAACTACGTTAACGAAAAACAATACATTCTTTGTTCCATAATAAATAAATCCAACAATAAATGACTATAAATATTAAGCACTCGATAAACAATATGTATATATACATTTTAAGCCGTAGGCCCCAAAAAAAGGGCGTTCAAGAGTTCATTCGACAGGTACCTCTCCAAAAAAAGGCCTAGACACTGCAGTCCGACGACAGCATCACAAGCAGAGTCCTTAGGACAGCAATACCAAAGTTAGGCCTCAACTTTTCAGCTCCAATTATCCGAAGAACTGCAAAGGCAAGGAACGAGGAACACATGGGGAGCACTGAAAATCATCCCTGTAACTGCTGCATTAAGCATCCAAAGGCAGATCAGGCCAGGAAACCACCGGGCCTAAGTGCGACGAATCATCCAGAGAATTCCAGTAGTGGCTGTGTCGATCCATGCTGTATTAGCTGGTTCCATCCATAATCACATTTACATTTTGACTAACTAGGTAAGTACACGAACATGTATCTCACAGATTCCCACCAAATTGAAATAAATTACTCATCTGAAGCTACAAATGATGCTTGCAAAATAAGAAAAAGCAAAATTTTGTTTCTTTCAAAATAAACCGCGAAAATGAAAAATTTCGAGCGCACAAAGCCATACAAAGACTCCAATTGTTAAAGCGGTATGTGTGTATTAATGCGCTTGACAGAACTTCTTTCTTCCACTAGTCAGCAATAAGCACAAATCCACTTCACATGAAAGCAATGGAATTAGATAGCAGACGACAAGTGAATGGACTCTCAAGTTTCTAAACAAACTTAGTTTTTAAAAATAGATCATTACAATTAGCTAATTGCCTTCCAATAAAAAATGTTTATAGTAATTAATAACCGTTTCCTTAATTTATTATTTCATTTTATTAATTAATTCGGTAATCTTCGTAAATTAGATGTTGGTCGCTGGTCGTTGTTTGCTCGTAATCACATTTGGACTGCCCATACAGATAAGCAAATCACCAAGTATTTAAGCAAAAAGCCATACCTTAATTTGCATTTTGGAAGGATTCAAAACTCTTGCATTTTAGCGCCGATCAAAACTCTTGCAGAAAGGCAAGGTCGCTTCCAATTGGCTGGTAAGATTAAGACTTCTTCTAATAGGTCCTAAAGCTCTGAATAGGGAAAGTAACTACATTCTTTTCCCTGTCAATTTGCCGCCAAAGTCACACGCAGATTGGTCTAGAACTGGCCACATGCAAAAATCCGCCATTATAGACCCAGTCACTCGTGTAAACGCACGTGTGTTTATGTAAGAACTGAACGTTTTTCATTCAAAAATGCCACAATGTTGCGCTGTAAATTGCAGTACGAGACTGGAGAAATGTAGCAAATTTTTCCGTCTACATTCGGTAAAGGAAATGAAGATTGTTTAAAAATATGGCTGCATCGAATTGGACAAAAACATTGGAATCCAAATACCGACTATCGACTATGTGAAGTAAGTAATCAGTTTTATCACTATACAAGTAATCTACATTATATCCTCAAAAAATCTATGTAAAATACATCGGATCTTTTAATACAAAATCGCGCTTTATTCGTTTTTTCCCCTTGATCCCATCTTTGTGAAAGCTATTTCTATATAAATACACTCTTTTAATACGAAGTGTTTTTCTCCCAAATCCCAAATAATACGATACAAAAATTAAGAAATTTATTCCAAGAAAGTTAAATTATATGAGATGTTTATTTAAAAGATAAAACAGTAGGAAAAGAGTTTTCATAGTCACGTGAATTCTGATTTCTTCCATTGAGCATAAACAATGAAGCATAGTTGTTGCATAGTACTGTAAGAAATGTAATTTCCAACTATTATTCACGGTCATGTAGACAGAGTTTTATTTCCCCAAAATATATAAGTAAATAAATAAATACATTTGGGAAGATTATATTTACTATATACAAGTCTCAAGCTTGATTCATAACGATGTATGACAAAATCCCCAAAGACAGAAGCCCAAATGGACAACACATTTCGAAAAACATTTTAACGGGCTTTGACTGTATGTTAATAGTCTAACGACAAGTAAATAAAAATGCAAATAATGGAAGAGAAGACATAAATGTAGTAAATATTAAATGGGAATTGATTTCTTTATATTTGTTGTCCTTTACTATTTCTGAGGCTCTGGAACAAATACTAAATTTTACCCACATGTACAATATTGTATAATGGCGTTATTAAACCACAAAATTTATGTTAATATTTAGCATTTTTCATCCTGGCAGGCATTCTAATTATTAGCTGGATGATTCAGAAAATTTGATGAGCTGAATGGAACAGAGGAAAGTGAATTTGCTTCAAACAACTGTGAGGACAATGTCGATAACAACACTGAACAACACTGCTGAAGATTCCTCTGAAGATGCTGAAAATATGGAGCAATTTTGTTCAGAAGAACTTGACTCATTGTTTTACTTTGGAGGAAGTGTTGTTAATTCGCTAAAAAAAACACGCAAAAAACACAAGCTCTATGACCTTCCTTAGCAGAAAGCTTTAGCAAAAACGAACATACCAGGCTGAGGGATATAAAAAGTTATACTAAGGAGTGTAATATTGATAAGGATCCTTTGAATTACATATCAAAAGACGTATTCCAAATTCTAGAAATTGCTGAAAAACAATTCTGAGCAAAAGAAGACGATATTCTCAAATCAATTGTAAATGTTTCGAACAAAATAATTTTTCCAGAATATTGTGTGAAAAAAAAATTAATTCATTCTTTTTTAAACTTCTCGAATGTTCTTGCTCTTGTGCAAGTACAATGAAAGTATTGGTGCCGAAAATCTTCTGGAAAATGTGGAAGCATGAGTGTTGGGATGCGAAATGCTGTAAAAACTGTAAAATAAGTTTTCTTCCCACTTAGATATGAATAAACCAAAGTTTCAGGTTAAAATGTGAAATATTCATTTTATTAAAAAAAAATCCCTACTTTCATTTCAAACTGTGGAACTAGGATTGAAGATGATATTTCCTCCTGATGGGTGTCAAGCTGTGGCTCAGACTAACTGGTCCAGAATTTTAACCGTATAGCCTTCAGGCCTCTGTTCCAAATGGGCATAAGACAGTTGAAGGGGAGGTATGGTTCATTTCTAAAGAATAC
>JAHWFO010030118.1:211554-274401 GCA_023313115.1 Rhysida immarginata
TACGGTTAAAATTCTGGACCAGTTAGTCTGAGCCACAGCTTGACACGCATCAGGAGGAAATATCATCTTCAATCCTAGTTCCACGAACATATTCTTTCAGTTACCAAAGAGATGATTGTAAGGCTAATGAGATGAATATTTTGTATACTGTAGCATTAAAGTTTACTTCAGCATAATTCAGTATTGAAGAATTTATTTATTTATTTTTTAATCTTATTTTTTAATCTTTGAAATTGATTCAGTACTAAGAAGTAAAAGCTGACAGTCACAATAATCTAAAAATAGTTGATGAATTATGTTTTCCTCTTAAATACATCCAAAAAATGTAGCTGTGGATTTAGCCAAAGCAAGGTAAGTGGGTCCAAAGTGACCGCCAACACCACCAGATGTTCAGGTTGTTGTTACTTTCCCTATCCAGAGCTTTAATAGGTCTCGGCTCTCCACGCCAGCTGTTGAGGAGAACTGGCTGCAGTCATTAATTTGTAAGTAAACAATGAGCACTAAGCACGATCGGCGATCCGTAAGGACGCAAAGAAAATTTTTTGAAATAAAGTAAAACGCCAGGCAGTCAGGCACAAAACAGAATGCAAACAAGGGCTAAACAAAAGAGTGTATAAAAAAACTAAAAAAAAAAATTTAAAAAAATGATATTTCATCACATTATAATGGCGAGATAGTTATCAAAAAAGGTTTGTCATCTAACTTCTGGTAAGAGGCCATATTCTTTTTAAAAATGATGGCGAATTGGCAGGACGACAACCAATGTAAAACTAGTCGCAAATTTCGCAGTTTAAATGATGTTCTCCAGAATGGGAAAAGTTAATGGCATTAGTAAGGATGGGAGGGTTTAAGATATGAAAACAGGGGATGGAAGAATGGAAGGAAATCTGGAGGCCAACAAAGAAATGAAATTAGGTAGGCAGGAGAAGTGGGGAATAAGGAAGCAGAGGGAGGCATGCTTACAGGTAGAAGGGTGCGACGAAGTATAATGGATTAGATTAGAGGATGTGATGGGTTTTATGATATACAGAGAAAGAGAAACGATGGATAAGGGGGTCATTAGTGATGTAAACATCAATGGAAAGGGATAGATTTGTTAACTTCTGCTTCAAAGTGAACTGGATTTGGGGAAAGAAAGAATTAAAGATGTTAAAGATAGCAGCGGGCGAGGTGGAGTGGGAATCAAAGACAATTAGTATATCAACATAGAGATAGCATAGCGAATAGAATTAATAAGTGTGATTACTCTAAAAATCAGGCGAGCAGCAGATGTGCAAAATAACAGCGCTGCTGTCGATTCGACCAACTTCGTAGTGTTTTTTTGCTTACTGCAAATGGGAATTTCACGTTTCGTGTTAAGTTGCTGTCATATATTTTATTGTTTCACTATTTATAAGTGATGAGCTTCTTATATTGTGTTATTAGGGTAAATTGTATATCATTTGTTAAGTTTAAAACAATACTTTTACTGATATTTTAAAGAATTTAGATTTACTCATGCATGTACAACCTTATGACAGCAGATAAGCCTACTTCATTCCTTTGGCGGTTAGCAAATGTCTGACTGTCGCCGTCGTTCTTCTTGAAGTTCACCAGAATTGAGCCAGTTTAGAGTAGGAACAGATTCGAGTTTCAATGAATATCGTTTGAATTGACAATGAATTTAAAACTGCAGAATTATAGAAAAAGTAAAATGAACTGAACACACTATGCTGTTTGCATTTGGATACAGATCTTCACTGGCAAAAGCCCTGCTTTTTAACCGATTCTGATTGTAGAAATCTATGAAATGTGAACTTTCTATTGGATTTCTTATTTACACATCCAAACAGAACAATTTAAAGGCATTCTGAGAGAAAAAAAGCAAGCAAACTCTTATGTAGAATCGAAAGTGGTTCGCGGCAGGAAATCACTTCTTGCTCCGCTGATTCTCCTGAAGGGACGAGAGGGCCAATTTTCAATCTATCGAGTTTTTCTTAATAAAATATTAGGATAAATCAAAAATTTTTGAATGTTATATATTTTATTACCTTGGATGCAAAATAAAATAAAGTTGAATTTTTCTATTGACTTTATCTTTAAGAAACAGCCAATAAATAGTAAGAAGAAAAAAATTCGTGTTTGAAAATTAATTTTTAAAACTACTGTTAAACTTTCATCTTTTTCCTTATAAGCGAGTACTAAAAACCTGCGACTCGCTGGTTGAAAACGCACGCAGTGACATCTTGCAGATGCGCCAGAAAACTACGCAAGTAATCACACTGATTAATTCTATTCGCTTGGCGATAGTAAGAAATGACAGAGAAGTTAGTGAGGAGAGGGGAAACAAAGGTGAGTTCAAAATGTTGTAGGAAGCCTTCGGAAAGGAAGCTGCTAAGAGGGAACCCCATTCCTAGGCCAAACGGTTAGGAGTAGAAGGAATTATTGAAGGAGAAATAGTTATGGGTAGAAATGATGGAAAGAATAGCGAGGAGGTCAACGGAATCAGGTGGGGAAGGAGGAGGAAAGCAGGCATTCTAGGATGGAAAATGTGTCCAGGACGGGGACATTAGTGTATAAATTAGTTACGTCAAGTGAGTTAAGGGAATGAAAATCATTAGTGTGGAAAGAAGAAAATATATCTGTGTGAGTTCTGAACATTATAGGTATTAGGTAAGAGATTAAGGTTGAAGAGGAAAGAGGAGAGAGATTTAGCAACAACATGGGCAGAGGCAGGGGGGGGGGGGGGGGAATTAACATTTGAGCATTAAGGGTAGGTGGATGAGGGTTGGGAGTAATAAGGCAGCGGAGAAGTTTAAAACGGGGGGATTTATTAATAACAGAGATAACTGTTTTATGATATTTAGGGGTGGGACCGGAAGGCAAGAGGATAAAATTGTTAGAATAGAGAAAACTGTGGACCTCGGAGATATAGACAGAGTGATACAGGATGATGGATACATTTCCTTTGTCAGCTTTGACAATCAGGACTTCGGCATCATGCACCCAAGAACATGAAGAAGTGATGTCCACTCTACATTTCTGTAATGGCCCTTTCAAGACCACAATTCCAAAATCTATAAAAAGTTTTAAAGCCAAGAACTCCTCTCCAGACCTCCTCCTTAACTGTCAAACTAATTTTGACATTTTTTCTATTCTTAATTTTGTCTCAGATTTACTGTAATACTTTTTTTTAAATTAGTATTTTCAGTTTCTTGATATTTTTTTATGTATCAACTGTTCTTTATTCAATTACCTTAAATCCTCTACTATAATGCGAATTTTTTTGGCCTAAAAGAGCACCTAAATTTGCTGGGTCGTATTATACAAGAGGATAAATATCAGCCCTCCAACGACGACTGGTGCCGGAGGATGTTTTGTCTGGAGGGGATTTTATCCTGATGAAATTACCGTATAATATACATTAATTATATTGCTTATACAGTGTCCAGTTCATTATACAATGAATTAATTAAAACAACGATAAATTTTATGTGGATAGTTGTAATGATAAACTTAATAGTAAATGAAAACTCTTTAACCACAACTAGAAGTAAGTTGAAAAAATACAACCTGTTACAACTGGAAGCGCTTTTCGAATGCCCTGCATTCATCATTCAGCAGCCTAAAGCAGATACTCGAACCCGGCCTGAAACGAGTTAAGTGTTACACAAAAGGTTTAAATGCGATCTTTAAATCATTTAATTTATCCCTTTCCTTTAGCAACCCAAATCAGACCAAGAATTTTCTCCATAACCCGAAAGACGTCATCCCTCCTCATAAAAAATCGGGCATCTACAAAGCGAAGTGCTCCATGTGCCCGAAGTTTTATTTTGGACAGACTTTCAGGAACATAGAAACCAGGTTCAAAGAACATCAGGCACACAAGAAATTTGGAAGAATTAGACAATCATCCATCGCTAAACACGCAATAGAAACCGGCCATGATTTTTCTTTAAAAAACGTGAATTTGATAAAATCGATTAATAAAAGATACCTGTTGGACGCATTCGAATGCCTAGCCATTCAGAGTGCAGACAAGGAACGCTTACTAAACGCAGACTTGGGACCAATAGAAGAGTCTTCCCTTATCCAATGGGCTTCTAAGTTACCTAAAGGATAACGGTCTTATAGCGGATAATTTCGCTCATTGGCTTTCGTTCAATATATAAACCCAGCGATTGTCACTCTAAAGTCAGATCTTCCAGACCTCCTCGACTTCGTTTCAGGCCGGGTTCGAGTATCTGCTTTAGGCTGCTGAATGATGAATGCAGGGCATTCGAAAAGCGCTTCCAGTTGTAACAGGTTGTATTTTTTCAACTTACTTCTAGTTGTGGTTAAAGAGTTTTCATTTACTATTAAGTTTATCATTAATGAATTAATTCATTTTTCATTTGAATTTCTCGTCACCAACATTTAATACAAAAATAACTCCTCCCAAAGATCGCTACTTCCAAACAGTTTGGACCAAACTGCTTCGAATCAAAGCCTACAAGAAAGCTTATGCTGTCAAGTTATGAAAAATGTTAAACTGAATAAAGATTACTTGTTTTTTTATTAAGAAAACTGATGTACTGTTGTGTTTATTTATCGATGTGCGAGTGAGAAAGCTTTCCCTATCAATGTAGGGCTATAAACTTCCAAACTCCCAGTGGAGGCAGTTGCTTTTGTTGTAGTTGCTTTCTGTGCTGATCACATTCACATGAATTTTCCGTGTTTTATACATTAATTACATTGCATATTCAGCGTCCAGTTCATTATAGAATAAATTAATTCACTTTTTATTTGAATTTCTTGTCGCCAACATCGAAAATAACTCCTCCCAAAGATCGCTACTTACAAACAGAGACCATCAATATTGATGGTCTCTGCTTCCAAACTGCTTCGAACTACTGTCCTGATGAAATTCTCAACGAATATACCATGTGATATAGATTAATTATACAGCATATACAGTGTCCGCAAGTAACGTCCACAATGAAGCAGTATTCTCGGTGTGCAAGTAATAGGTCAGGGCGTAGCCTGGAGCCTTGAACAGCCACTTGGTTTTCTTTCAGGATTCTGAACTTTGGTGTTGCTGCCTTCTTTCTTTCGTTGGACAGGGTATAATAAAATAGGGGTTGGCATAGACATGTGAGGGCTCAATGAGCCATCACAATAAAGTACAGGTCTTTATAATTAAAGTTCCATTTTGACATGAGTTCATTATACAATAAATTATTTCACTTTTTATTTGAATTTCTTGTCACCAACATCGAAAAAAAATTCTCCCAAAGATCGCTACTTTCAAATAGGCCTACTTCCAAACGGCTTCGAATCAAAGCCTACAAGAAAGCTTATGCAGTCAAGTTATGAAAAATGTTAAAACTGAATAAAGTTTACTTGATTTTTCATTAAGAAATGTTCTGTTCTGTGGTTTTTTGTTTTTTTTTTTGGTCGATGTGTGAGTGAGAAATGTAGATCTATAAAAATCCAAACTGCCTCGACGAAGTTCCAATCTGTGCTGATGATATTCACACGAATTTATCGTGTATTTTACATTAATTACATTGCATTGACACTTCCAGTTCATTATACAATAAATTAATTCACTTTTTATTCGAATTTCTCTTCGTCAACAGCTACCGTAATTTGAAACTAACTTCTGCCAAAGATCGTTATACTATACTTGCAAACTGCCTCGAACCAAAGCCTACAAGAAAGCTTATGCAGTGAAAATATTAAAGTGAATAAAGATTACTTGTTTTTTTTTTTTAAGAAAATTGATATAAAGTCGATGTGTGAGTGGGAAAGCTTTCCCTATCAATGTAAGGCTATAAACTTCCAATGGTTTTAATGGGGTAAATGTCCCAAAATGAATTGAATTTTAGTGAATTTAAACTCTATACAATTTTGAATAAAGACAAGAAAGTTCACTTAAATGTATTTTTACATTTCTACATTTTTAAGATCCAGGTTATTTAAAAATAAAGATTTTTTTTCCTGTATATTTTTGCACATTTTATTTCTCGCGAGGAGTTAAAAATGGAGATCGCATAATACAAGAGGATAGCATTTTTGCTGGTTTTTTGGGCCGAAAAAGTGGAGTCGCATTATACAAGGGGTCGCATTATAGTAGAGGATTTACGGTATGTATTTTTATAGTTATAAGTTTTTATTATTCTATATTAGCCTGTTATTTGTTATCCCATCGGTATTTTTCCGCTTTCATCCAGTTAGTGTATTTCTAACCTTTATTGTACTCAATCTCTTATCCAATAACGTATACTTAGCCGTTAATTCAGCTACTACCTTTATCCAGTCATTGTACCCAGATTAACGTAAGTATTCTACTATAATGCGATCTCCATTTTTTGATTCATCGCTAACTTATGAGACAGCATATTTTATTTCTCATAATATGCAAGAATGTACAGAAAAATCTCTATTCTTTTAAAATGTGAAAAATGAATAACCTGGATCTATACAATTAAAAAACTTCAAAATCTGATTCATTATCGCCTGATTCTTCAAAAAGTTCCTTAATACAGTACAGATGGTGGTTTATTAAAAACTAATAAAAGGTTATTTAATTTTGAAGAAAACAAAAACAATACAGTTACAGTAGATTACATGTACTTTTATTGTACATTCATTTTTTGAAATTATTAAAAATACACATTATGTATTCATGCATTAAGTACTGTAATAAATATTCATTTGAAGTTTAGAAAAAGTTCTTTGACAATTTCAGGAGATAGAACACAGTGGCTCTTAAAAATTTTACTGGTCGAAACTTTATTTCACTTTTCACTTTTATTGTTACAAATTTATTTTAATGTCATGGCTATGTAGTTCAATTATTATCAATAAATGGCAGCAAGAGAAATTATAATAAATAAAATGTGATCACAGTGATTTTTTCGCCAATGGCGGCACCATCTTGTTTTTGAGAATTCACTTTTGCATTAGCTTTTGAAGACGAAAAATTGAGGAAAAAAAGGGAATTAATGTACTGTTTAATGTATACAGTGTCTTTATAATTAAAGTTCCATTTTGACATGGCCATAAAAAAAACTACTGGACCAAAAGCTATAATACTTGGTAATATTATACAAGAGGGCATGGGAAGTTCATACCCACCAAAAAAAAATTTAGTTCAAAAGGTCACCACCAGTATGGAATGGCGCTCTATGCAATATTCGTATACGAAATTAGACAGGAAGAACCAGGTTAACAGGTCTTTAATCGTTACCAAAATTAGTTACATGTTGAATGTGGCCTCCACCATTTACTGAAAGCAGGTTACACCGGATTACTGTGTCTAATTTCGTATATGAATATTGCATAGAGCGCCATACCGTGATTTTGTGAACACAGTCGCCCAAATTTTGCTCGTGCTACGCAGCGCCACGCCAGTCAGCTTAGTTTGAGATTCAATTTACAGCATTGCTTGTAATTTGCGACCTCAAGTGTCTTATATCACTTTAATCACCTAAATTTCGTCTACATCGTAGTGTAGTTTTTTTGAAGGAGATAATTTACACCCTGTATATTGTAATATGCCTTTATATTAAACATTATATGCTAGTTTCGTTTGAAATTCATCAGATCAAAGTTCGTTTGAAATCCCCCCCCCCCCCCCAGTTAACTTTTGGTGATGGAAAAATGGATGGGAAATTGAGAAAAAAAAACAAATTAATATAATGTATATTGTTTAAACTGTATGATATACTGTAATCTACCAGTATATCAATAGAGAGTTCTTAAGGACTTTTTAAGGACTTTTGAGAGATTTTTAAGGACCTTTTTAAGGATTTTTAATTATCCATGAATTAATTAAAATTAAATAATTTTTTATTTAACATTTTTTCGCATCCCCTGAGTGGATGCCCCTTACCGTGGGTCAGGGGTTTGGGTGCTTCAGGGATTCTGTGAGCTATGCTAGTTGCAGCACGGCTACTTTAGGGTCACCCTTACCAGAAAGGTTGTGGTTGAGAAGTGAGACGAAGAGTATCCAAACAAACATATATCTCATGATGTCGACGAATGAGAGAATTCATACTGCATCGGGTGTGGCACAGGTTAAAGTCACCCGCGTTCGGGAGATAGGCAAAGGCTCTCATTCGAAAAATAGTCGACAGTCTCCCGGATGTCATCTCGGAGTAATGCCTCCGAGAAGCCCCACCAGTGCACTCGCTATGTGCTTGGGGAAACGGTCGGGGGAAGCGCATGCCTTTACCCAGGAGGAGAAACGGGTAAAGCGACAACGGGATCGGGTGCTGTCAATTGGCACTTGGAACGTATTCTCCATGACAGGAAAGGAATCAGAGTTAGTGGAAGAAGCCAAACGGTATCGACTGGATATCATAGGTATTACCTCTACGAAACGTCCGGGTTCTGGAACTGTAGACTTAGAAGGAGGGTGGAGGCTTTTCTACTCTGGTGTCGACCTTAACATGACTGCCCAGGCGGGAGTGGGGATACTGACAAGTCCCCGGCTGGCAGATTATGTTGCAGATTGGACCCCCTTAGGTGGAAGACTGTCTCCTGAGGCTTCAGATAGGGAAACGGTCTCTCTCTCTCTATTCGTTGCATATGCTCCGAATGCAGTCACAGAGTATCCACTTTTTCTAGATGAAGTTGATGCTGCTCTTAGCAGGAGAGGGAGTGCAGATTCTGTCATCCTGATGGGCGACTTCAATACACACGTAGGGGCTGATGACCAAACGTGGAAAGGCGTGATTGGGAGGAATGGTGACGCCGATTTAAATGCGAATGGGAGGTGCTTGTTGGATCTCTGTTGCAACAATGGA
The DNA here is from genome assembly GCA_023313115.1 of Rhysida immarginata. NCBI lineage: Eukaryota > Metazoa > Arthropoda > Chilopoda > Scolopendromorpha > Scolopendridae > Rhysida > Rhysida immarginata. Next base: position 220,329 of record JAHWFO010030118.1, read on the forward strand.
CTTTCCATCACAAACACCTTCTTCCAGCACAGGGATGTCCATAAGTATACCTGGTACAGAGATGCAATGGACCAGAAATCACTGATTGATTTTGTAATTGTTTCAGCCGACTTATTCTGATCAGTGTTGGATACTCGTGTGAGAAGAGGGACAGAACTATCAACTGATCACCACCTTGTTGTCTGCACTTTGCAGTTCTTTGAATCCATGCCAACCAAGTGAAATACTAGGTTCAGACAAACTTGTCGCATCAAATGGGAGGCATTGGAGGATAGAGCTGTGAGGAAGACCTTTGCAGATAACATATCTTCAAGTTTCAAAGAACTACCCAGTGATCGTGGTACTGCTGAAGAGGAGTGGCAGTTGTTTAAAACTGCTGTGATTACTTCGGCTGCATTGTGCTGTGGTCGTAAGCGGCTGAGTGTGGCGCAGGGCAGTGAGAAAAGGACTGTGCGGTGGAACGGTGAAGTCCAAGAAGCTGTCAAGGCAAAGAAGGAAGCCTATTTGCTATGGCTTGCAAATAAGTCAACTTTGAGTCAAGTGCGGTACACTAGAGGCGCGGAAAGCAGCAGCAAAGACAGTATCAACAGCTAAAGCCAAGGCCTGGGAGAAGTTCGGGGAGAAATTGGAGGCAGACTATGGTTCGGCAAACAAGGTGTTCTGGCTGACCGTGCGCCGCCTCCGTGGAAAAAAGTCTCTTTCATCACAAACTATTAAGAGTTCAGATGGGAGGCTTCTGAAAACGGAGGAGAGCGTATTGCATAAATGGAAGGAATACTTTGCATCTCTTCTTAATCCGGTGACAACAACAACTGAAGCATACGAGGTGCACCTTGGAGCGGAGAATAGTCACGGTAGTATCACTGAAACAGAAGTCAGATGGGCAATTAAGTCCCTGAAGACTGGCAAAGCTGCAGGTGATAATGAAATCCGGTCCGAGATGTTAAAGGCCTTAAATCAGGATGGTATCCTGTGGCTGACTCGAGTGTGTCAGGTTGCCTGGATATCTGGACAGGCTCCTAAGCAATGGCAGACAGGAATTGTGATCCCTATCTTCAAAAAGGGAGATCAGAGAGATTGCAACAACTATCGAGGCATCTTTTTGCTCAGCATTCCTGGGAAAGTGTACGCTAAGTGTCTGGAGAAGAGAAGTCGGGAAATAGTCGACTCCAAACTGTCGGGGGAGCAGTGTGGTTTCCGACCTGGCCGAAACACGACCAATCACATCTTTGCTCTAAGGCAAATCTTTGAGAAATCCTGGGAGTATGCAAAAGAGGTCTACGCTCGCTTTGTGGACCTCGAAAAAGCATATGACAGAGTTCCTCGGGAGAAGCTCTGGCAAGTGTTGTAAGAGTATGGAGTGGATGGGCAATTACTGGTTACTATCATGTCTCTGTAAGAAAGCTCTGAGATGTGTGTCCGGATAAATGGCATTAAGTCAAGACCGTTCACTGTGGGTGTTGGACTCTGCCAAGGGTGCGTACTGTCGCCCCTCTTTTTCATTATCTTTATGGACTGGATAGACAGGGGCAGCCGAGGCGATGAGCGTGTTTGTGTGGGCTACTGCCTGGTGGAGAGGTTGCTCTTTGCTGACGACCTTGTCCTCCTTGGGTCTTCTCGCACGAACTTTCAGCATGCACTAGAACGGTTTGCAGCCAAATGTGAAGAAGCTGGGATGAAGATCAGTGTGGCTAAAACCGAGGTTCTGGTCCTTTCAAGACAGCCTGCTCAGTGCGCTCTCCATGTTAGGGGAGCCTCATTGAGACAGGTGGAGAAATTCAAGTATCACGGGATTGCACTCACGAGTGATGGACGGCAGGAGAAAGAATTGGATGCTCGGATCGGTGCAGCAAGCTTTGTCAGACGTGAACTGTGGCGATCTGTGGTAACGAAACGTGAGCTGGGTAACAAAGCCAAGCTCTTCGTCTTCAAATCTATTTTTGTCCCCATTCTCACCTATGGTCATGAGGCTTGGGTAATGACCGAAAGGGTGTGATCGCGGGTACAAGCGGCCGAAATGAGATTTCTGACAGGTGTGGCAGGTGTTACCCTACTAGATAGAGTGTACAGCAGCACAATAATGGAATCTTTAGGTGTTGAGCCGGTACTCCTCCGCATTGAGAGATCTCAGTTGCGCTGGTATGGCCACATGATACGGATGCCGCAAACTAGTCTTCCTAGGCAGTTATTTTCCAAGCCGGTGGGTAAGAGACCAAGGGGTCGGCCTAGAACCAGGTGGCTAGACTACACGGAGAATCTGGGTTCGAGTCACTTGGATATTACCAGGGAGGACATGCGCCTGACGGCGGAAGATCGCGATCGCTGGAGATCCTCCATAGGGCTGCTGCCCCCGCAAGCCTAACGAATAAGCGGGTTTGAAAAGTAACTAAGTAAGTAAATTTTTTCGCATTTATTCATAAAACATTATCGGGTTTTGTTTTTTTTTAATGCCGTTGCTTATCAGATATGTCTGAATTTAATTCTTATAGCTCTTTTTTATTTAATTCTTTTAATATCTCTCCTGTCTTTGCATTTAATAAAATGGTCGACACTTCTCAAAGCTTTTGCTTTTCCTGCAAATTGAGCAACGCCGTTGTTAAAGTTAAAAAGAGTACATTCTATTTTTTTTTGCCTTTATCTGTGAATAAATTAATATTTTCATTCTTTCACTTATCTGAGCCTTTTCTCTTTATTTTTAAAATATTCCATGTACTTCTGACGATCTGATGATGTTGCTCGAAGCTCCTTAGTCATTTCAACATTTTCAATACTACCACTATATCTTAAATTGCCACAATAATTCAGGAAACTTTTCAGGTGTGCCAAAAGAACCAACAAGTGGCAATTGTACATGATTGCACTCGCTGAATACAATAAAGCTGTTACAACAGCTAAGTGTAACTTGTTGAGGAAGTTATGTGAAGCAGGTCAAAAAACTGCTGAAGGAGCTAGACTCAATAAAATTCTTAAGAGAAACAAACAACACTTATTGGTACTATCCAAAAGACAAATGGTGAACACGCCAAAAATATCAAGGAGGTTCTTAGAGATATTTTTCATCCTTAAAATCCCTAATTTTCATCGGTCCTGTGGTCAGGACAGTTTGGTTAAACTGGAAGGCTGCCCAAGAAATTATCACACTATAGCCAATTTTATGGCAATTCACTCCTTTGAACCGTACAAATCCCCTGGACTGGATGAGATTCTGTCCGTATTCCTGCAGAGTGCATCGGAACATGATTTCATCCAAGGTCTGTAGAAAGAAAGGTTTCGCATTACGCAGGGTTGGCTTTCCTGCAAGGTAGAAAAGTGATGTCAGGGATACCGAATGCAAAAGGAAACATTAAGGAGAGCATTATAAAAAATAATAGTAATCATACAATAGATATGGAATAAGAAATTAATTTTTTTTGGTTTAATTTTTGCAAGCAAAAATGAATATTTAATTCTTTTGCCTTGTCTGAATGATTGTTGCAGCCATAGACTGCAGAAACAGACATTGTTAGCTTTACTGTCCTGATCTTCGTTAGTGTCCTTGATGTCGCTGCGCAGTAAAAGACTTGTGCGAACCACTGATTTGTAATTATACATGCATACAATACAATAATCCGCCATTAAGGAAAATTTTTATCGAAGTTTGGTAGATTTTGCGAACCCCCAGGGGATTCGCTAAGACTGCTCTAGAGCAATCGAGCTACTAATATGCAATAGGGTTCATACCCTCTTGAGGACAGATACTTAACATTCAATTGTTTGGGGCTGAAATAAGGCTCATCCATGCAAGGCAATGGAAACTACATTCTCTCTAGCCCTACTAAATATTTATATCTATGGAGCTTCCAGGAAAAGTACATACAGGCTGGGAATTCGTAGTAGACTTCCCTTGCGAGAACTCTCATATCTCCATTAACCAAAGAATGGCTAGCAGTATTTTACAAATACCTACAGATGAACAGAAGCCCAGTCTCTCCCAGAACACTCCTGCGAAATTATAATTGACTGAGCGTGAGAATGGATGGGGGGAAAACTGGCTCATCTCTACTAGAGATTTAGTAAGGTATATAGCTCTTGTGCAAACGTGATTCTTTGAGAAGAATAGAATGTCACTCTTTGCTTCAGCAAATTTTCCCGTTTCCCCTATGGCAACAAATGATTTATAATTTCTGGAAAAATCTTTTAAAGAAACAAAAAAAAAACAAAACAAAGTTTTATTTTAATATACATAAATAAATAAGTACTTCTTAAAGACCATAAAATAAAGAGTCAAATTTAAGGACTGTTAATGCAAAAATAAGTACTTTTTAAAAAATTTTTAAGGGCCATTAAAAGCAGAAACTGAAAATAAGGAGTTCTTAAGGGTATCAGGTCAGTTCGTCGAGGGTCAGTTCGTCGAGCGTCAATTCGTCGAACGTCATTTCGTCGACTATGTCAGTTGGTCGGGTGGTTAGTTCGTCGGACATCAATTAGTCGAACGTCAATTCGTCGAGGTGTCAGTTGGTCGGGCGGTCAATTTGTCGGAGACAAATTCGTCGGGTGTTTCAGTTGGTCGAGATAATAAATAAATGATCGGAAAAAACTTTAATAAAATATATTAACGAAAAATTTTTGTTATTAATTTAATTACTTGAAAGGTAAACAGTAAATCCCGTTACTGTTAAAAAAGAGTATTCAAATACAGCTTTTGCAAACAACGTGATATAGCGGCTAAAATGAATTGTAACCACTATAAACATGATAATGTTGACAAGGGGTCCGGACATTTGCCTCAGATTGCTTATCCTTCATTTACAGAATGAAATTAATAACTGTATAAAATTAATTATCGAACAAATTGAGCACATGCAGGAAATTCAATTTTTATTAAGTAAAAATTAAATAATAATATAAATATTAAGCTCCATGAGCTTTTATATCCTATGGTGGATTTCCCAAATTAACACAAAATTTCATGTTGAGGGTTGTAAGGGAATTGTGTTCCATCATATGTAATACTTTTATATATAAAGCTCTTAATAACCTTTTATTAACATCTCTTTCTCACTCTCATTTTTTCCTCAGTTTCCACCCGTTTCTTATGATACCCGTTTTCATGTCTCCTTAGCTTCGCCTCTGATTAGACGCAATTATAAGATAATTTTTATTATTTATAATGATCATTTAATAAAAATATTTCTTTCAAGTTCTTTGGATTGGAGGAAATTAAACTAATTACATAGGTATTTGTTAACATTGGTGAAATTGGTATTAACAAAATAGTAAAAGAACGGAATAATTTCTTCTTCAAGTGGATAGGTATAGTTTACAAATTGGTGTCATTATGAATATGTGCATATGCTAGTCTGCGAATATGTGGATATCAAGTTGGAACAATTTTGTGTTAAACTTGGTATATCGGCCGCAGGATATTAAATGTTTTGGCAAGCTCATGGAGCTTAATATTTATGTTTTTATTTAATTTTTACAAATTTGTTAACAAGATTACGTTTATTGTAGCTACAATTCATTTTAGCCTCTGTATCACATTGTTACAAAAACTGTATTTAAATACTGATTTTTAACAGTAAAGGCATTTATTGTTACCTTTCCAGTAATGAATTTAATAACAAAAATTTTTTGTCTGAAGAAACGGGTCTAGTAAGAGCAATATTGGTAGCGTTTTTATTGTGTTCTACGCGTTTCGAGAGTTATCTCATCTTCAGGAACTTTATTAACTTTTCGTTAATAAATTTTAATAAAGTTTTTCCCGACCATTTATTTATTATGAGAAGTGGGAATATACTGTGGATAAAGACATGATGCAAAAAACGAACCTCTTGTCCACAAATGTTTTAATGGGCGAATACGTATTTCGATCTCTTTAAGATCATTATTCAACGCAAAATAGGGAAATTTTTACAAAGCAAGCTATTTATAAGAAAAAGAGGGGCTGTTGACTCTCTCCCAAAGGACCAATCAACGAACACGTCGAACGTCCAATGGGAGAGTCAATCAACACCTCGTACAAAAATAATAATAATAAAAGCCTAGGAGAGATACAGATTCCATACAATTGGCAAGAGTTATACAAAGTCCAAAATTATACAAAACAAAATTACCAAAGTATACAGTACAGATTCAAACAACTGGCAAAAGTTATATAATAGAAAAAAGTTAACAAAATCCAAATATACATAATAAAGATTCTAAACTATACAATCTATAAACTTCTATTTATCAACAAATTACAGTGAGAAAACTAAATTAAAAAATACAAGGAAACAACCAGAAAATTAAGAAATCTTAAGCAACTTCAATAGAATAGAATCGCCAAGGGGACCTGAGTCATTGTTCAGCAATATTCCGGGGTCCTTTTTCCCGATCTCCAAAGTCTCGTATGCGTCCAATTATTTCCTGTTCTTTACAGACCTAAGCAAACGGCAATCCCTTAACAAAACGGCGTGGCCTGTTTCAAGCATGTGCTTGGCTACTGCGGATCTCTCAGATTGCCCATTTCCTATAATAGCGGACTCAATGTCAAATTACAGGCAATCTTTAAGGAAGAACAGCTGTCCATAGCATACAGAAATCCGAATACTCTGAAGAACCTTCTCGGAAACCCTAAAAACAAAACTCCACCATTGTCGCAGGCGGGAATTTATGAGATAGGTTGCAGCCAGTGTCCCAAGACCTATCGAGGAGCCACGTGCCGCAACATAAAAACCAGGTTCAAGGAGCATACGGCCCACGCCAGGTTTGGTCGTCCTGAGAGATCCGCAGTAGCCAAGCACATGCTTGAAACAGGCCACGCCGTTTTGTTAAGGGATTGCCGTTTGCTTAGGTCTGTAAAGAACAGGAAATCATTGGACGCATACAAGACTTTGGAGATCGGGAAAAAGGACCCCGGAATATTGCTGAACAATGACTCAGGTCCCCTCGGCGATTCTATTCTATTGAAGTTGCTTAAGATTTCTTAATTTTCTGGTTGTTTCCTTGTATTTTTTAATTTAGTTTTCTCACTGTAATTTGTTGATAAATAGAAGTTTTTAGATTGTATAGTTTAGAATCTTTATTATGTATATTTGGATTTTGTTAACTTTTTTCTATTATATAACTTTTGCCAGTTGTTTGAATCTGTACTGTATACTTTGGTAATTTTGTTTTGTATAATTTTGGATTTTGTATAACTCTTGCCAATTGTATGGAATCTGTATCTCTCCTAGGTCCGCGCTTTTATTATTATTATTTTTGTACGAGGTGTTGATTGACTCTCCCATTGGACGTTCGACGTGTTCGTTGATTGGTCCTTTGGGAGAGAGTCAACAGCCCCTCTTTTTCTTATAAATAACTTGCTTTGTAAAAACTTCCCTATTTTGCGTTGAATAATGATCTCAAAGAGATCGAAATACGTATTCGCCCATTAAAACATTTGTGGACAAGAGGCTCGTTTTTTGCATCATTTATTTATTATCTCGACCAACTGAAACACTCGACGAATTTGTCTCCGACAAATTGACCGCCCAACTAACTGACACCTCGACAAATTGACCGCCCAACTAACTGACACCTCGACGAATTGACGTTCGACTAATTGACGTCCGACGAACTAACCATCCGACCAACTGACACAGTCGACGAAATGACGTTCGACAGATTGACTCCGACGAATTGACGCTCGACGAATTGACACGTAACCTTTCTTAAGTACTTTTAAGGACCATATGAACCCTATTTTATGCTAGTTTTCGTTTGAAATTCATCAGATCGAAGTTCATTTTACTCCCCCCCCCCTCCCATTAGCTTTTGGCGATGTAAAAGTGGACGAGAAATTGTGATGAAAAGCGAATTAATGTCCTGTATAATACTGCATAATGCGCTCTAATATACCAATATGTTATACTCTATTTTCGTTAGAAGTATGTCAGATCCCCCCCTCCCTCTTCCAGCTGTTATAGAGCTAATTTTTCCCTCTTGAATAATGCGATCCCACAAATTTAGGTAGTTGTTCATGTCTATATTTTTCACCTTATAGTAGAATACTTACGGTATATTTCTCACTGAATTTATCATACCATTCATTGTATTATATCCAATCATATTATTCCATTGTACCATATTATTTCTGTATATAAGGTCGAGATGCCTCTTGTGTGTATCCTTGATAAAAGCCAGGAATAAGTGGCGAAACTAGTCGGAAACTCTCTTCTCCCGTTATTGTATCGCAAAGTCTCTACCAATTTATCTTAGGAGAGAACTAACTTTGAGAGGCTAGTAAATCGATCAAGAGATCAGTATAATACTCTTGAGGAAGTCTGCAGAAATCTCGTGATCAATTTATTTGAGGATGACCTGATTATGTCTGTATCTAATATATACAGAATGGCCACCATTCACTAACCTAAATATCATTACTTTTTTATATCGGCATGCTTCTTAACAATAGTCAGATTCTATTTCGCTATATTGATTATGTTTTGCTATGTTGCCTCTGTCTTCCTCTTTAACTTTTCAATCTCACCAAAATCTCTATCATAAGGCATACAGAAATTTTTGTTTAATTACATCAAAACACTTTTTATCTAGAAAGTATAAGCACAGCCCTAGAATAATATACGAGGGGAAGTCAGTAAGTTACAAATGGATATAGAAATGAAACAAATAAGAGTATTAACTTGAAATCTACTTTTATTTCTCCACATAATGTCCCTGTACAATGAGGCACTTGTTCCATTGTTTCACAAGCCCATCAAAATCATTAGCATAAAATTCTTTGGGCTGTTGTCTGAACCAAGCTATAACTTCCCTGTTTTTACTATTTCAAATCCTTATTTTATTATTTACTTTTGTGCTTACACCATACAGATCATTAACTTCGGCAGCTATGGGCTCCATCTTGGAAAAATGTATACAGTTTGATTTGAGAAAAGCATTGTGACTGGTTGTTAGAAATTACCCTGACCAATGGGAAGCATGGGCCTATATTCTATGATGAATATCCCAGAATCATAAATTAAAGACTTCTACTGTGTTGTTTTTAAAGAATGGGAACATGCCATTGTAATAGGTTGGTTTGGTTTGTTTGGTATTAACGTCCTTTTCAACTGCTACAATCATTTCAAGACGGCGTTATAGGGGCCGTAAATTTTGCCTCACAAGGGTTCTTTAATGTGCAGCCAGCAAATGACTACACGGGACCAACGGCTTTACTTCCCTTCTGAAGGAAGTGCGTGATCTCAGGATTTTCCCCCTGAAAAAATCTTCGTCGTCCTCGGCCGGGGTCGAACCGGCATCAGAGGTGATCATGGAACCACTGAGCCACCAAGGCCAATCCATGTAATAGCAGTTTTTGAAATTAACACTAGATGACAGAGACTAACCTCACTGTGTGAAAACCTCAAAATCGGCAGATACGGGAAAAAAAAAATGGCGGACAGAATAGATGAAATGTAGCAGTAATCATCATATCTGTAATAATTTTATTGTTTTTTTTCACTTTTTGACCTCTTTCTCCGAAACAAGATTCTTTCTTACCTTGCATCAATATTCTAAAGTACAACCTAGTTCTGCAAGCTCGGATGGCCTGAGTAAGTAATATCTTCTTTTTTAACCCTCAGAGGGAGACGAGGAAGGTTAGGCTGATGTCTTCAGGTGAAAAGACAGCCTCCTTATCGAAAGAAGAAATTCTCTGAAATGCAGATACACCTCACCAAACTTCCCGTCGGATCAAACTTTAACATTAAAGACTGCCCAAATCAAGCAAAGAAAGGCACCCACATCTCAGGAGAAATACATTAGGCCTCACCAAACCCAGACCTTCCTTTCCAGGAACCAGTATCACTAAACACTACATAGACATTAGATCCAAATGAAAATCAACCATCTCCAACAATAACATAAAAAAATCCAAGGACATCTCAATCCAATGATATTCCTAGCATCACAACTTCATCATAAGACAAAAATATAACAATGCAAGTAACATCACAATCTCAAAACATCAGAACTCAACACAAGCTAATAACACACATTTGGAATAACACCTTTAAGGAATGGGTAAGGGCAATGATATGGAAGCCCTTGTCAGATTGTTTAGTACAGATTCTATGGATGCAGGTTACCTTAACTAGAAGAATGTTGTCCTGAATAGCATGGATGGCAACTGTCATAGTCTGTGAGCATCTTATAGAGATTAACGAACAGTTTGCTTTTGGCGATAAAGATGGAGAAGTCCTAAAAAGAAACCATGGTAATAGCACAGTAGTGGAAAAAACTTGATGAAAGGGTAGATGGAGTTAGCATAGGAGATAAGAAAAAATCGAATCTTCATCATGAGGCCAGAAAAGAAAAATATCATTCAAATACCGCAATCAGACTAATGGCTTTAAGATAGAAGTGTAAAATAATTTAGTTTACAAATTATCTACAAAAGATATTGGCATAGTAGAGCACCATTTTGGAGCCCTTGTCAGTTTTGTGGTGAAAGATACCGAAAATGCAATTCTGAGCTGGCTTTGCATTGTCAACTGATATGAAGTTTTGTGTTGAAAATCTACTGAAAATGCGATTCTGAGCTGGATTCACCTGGTCAATAGATATGCTGGACTGGATATAGTGATTGTTTGTTAAAGGAAAAGAGTGGTATACAGGAAAAGGTAGATGATATTGATAAAATGATGAAACTGTTATAGATAGCTTTAATCCCATCGTCAAGAGAAATATTAATATAGAGAGAAGAGAACCAAGAGAGTGGAGGAAATAGTTCTTGAAATTATAATTAATGTTGTTAATGCCCATTTTATTATTTTACTTTGACAATTTTATATCGTCTATCCCAAATGTCAGCTTTTTTTCAGGGTTACACTCTGTGTCCAATTTTGTTTTTTTTCCCAGGGTTTTTGTGTCTCGTCTTTTTTTCTTTCTTTCTACATCTGTCATTTATAAGATAAGAATTTCCAATTTTAACATAAAACTCATCCTGATTTTTAATTATAATAATATAAACTACAATTACACATAATGGTGTATAATGCATGTATACAGTTGAGCCACATTATTATGACCACCAGCTAATAACCAGAATAACTATTCTGTGCAGCAGCAACAGCACCCAAATGGCATAAGAGAATGTCAGTGAGATAATGGAAGGAGCCCACTGTATCTGGATCCCTGCAGACTGCAATGTTTCTGGCAGCTGCTGAAGGGTACATAATGGAGGATCCATGGAGTGAACATGATGGTCAAGGTGATCCCAAAAATGTTCAATTAGGGGAAAAGAAGTACTTGAAATCTTAGTCATGCTCCTCTGACCATTCCTGTAACATATTGCACTGTCCTGATGGAATATTCTATCTTCCCTGTCAACACGAATGGTTCATTTAATCTGCAACAATGTAAGCACAGAAGCAAAGTGCCTTTCAAAGATACCAACGGAACGAGACAATGTTAAAAATATACCCTACACCACAGCACTGTCACCAACAATGAATATGACAACATCCATCCACTCGATGGAGCAGAAACGGTGACTCATTGTGAGGGGGGTGGTTGTGGCCTGGTTGCAGTGCTCACTGATTGGTTCGCGGTTCAGGTTGGGTGACAGCCAGTGGCTTGATGGATCTCTTGCTGGGTGTTATGGCTAATAGAGCCAGAGCCAGCATCGAGGGACAGTTTGGTGAGACCCGTGCATTGGAACAGAGCTGGACGCCCAGCAGCTGGGGGTGATTGCCACTCGTTGGGCCCCCACCAGTGGATTTCCATCGTTGTACCCCCCCCCCCCGATGCTTCGGAGGACACATAAAGCCATCAGCATAATGTAACAAAGATTAATTTGCAGACTAATCAAGCAGCTAATTAAATAAAAAATTTGAAAGTTCTTATAATAACAGGTAACAATAAAAAAAAGCGAGAGAGAGAGAGACTGGAATGGCAATGTTTTATTTTAAGAGAGATTGCGAGAAACACAATTTATTGTGATGCTACAGCATTGTAATCCGGACACAGGCTAAGCACAAGCAAAAAAAGCAGACAAGTAAAAGCTGAAAATCCAAACTCGGTTGGAAACCCAAAACTACAAATGGTTGCAAGAACTGAGATTACTACAAATGGTTGCAAGAACTGAAATTACTACAAATGGCTGCAAAAGTCGGAATTCCACTCCGAGAAATGAGCCCTCTTCTCCCCGTGTTTGCATCTCTGATGGAGGCTCCGTTGACTCACCGGCTTGAGTGCCCCATTAACTGTTTTGCAGGTGTTAGTGTTACAAGCAAACGAACATGTTTTCCCTCGGAAATGGAATTTTTGTTTAGTCTCTTGAAGGCTGAACAAAAGGTTTAAAGGCTCCAAGTACTGTATATAATCCCCTTTCATCTCCTTTAGAAGCTTCCAGATGTCTTCCCAAAATTCAAGAAACAGACAGACCATTTGATTATCTTATTAACTCCGAACATTGTGTTGATGTATTGATTAGATTAAGGATTACGAGTAGGCACAGCTTAGCTTAGCTATATTAATTTTAATATTATAAGGGGTATGCGTGGGGCACCCACAAAGGTGAGGTCTTGGGAGGTCGCCCTCTTCATCATCCCAAAGCGTTGGCCCTGCAACTGCTTACCAGGTGTATTTTCAAATTTGGCCTATCTTATGTTATTTGTGGAAAAGAGATTTGTTATTATGTTGTTTCCTGATATTTTGGCTTTCCTGTTTGTCTGCACATACAATTTATAAATTATAAGTATTATGTAAGAAGAAGATGACACACTTAGTTAAGGTAAATAAGAGGGTCATACTTAAGAGTCTTGAGCAATAATTTTTTTTATAAATCAGAGTTTATTAACAATTATATCACTTAATCTACTAATTTAACACTATATGTAGCGTTATTGAGACATCAGTAGCAAGCATCTCATGACCACGCTTACTAGGTACAGTGACGCTTCGTTTCATCAACATACTGTCATTAAATTCCTTGTCAATGTGGAAATCCCTGTTGCTGAAATTTACGAAAGACTTCACCAGACATATGGAGATGTGTGTCTATGGAGATAGGGGAAACATTTCAAAAGTAGTAGTATGTAATAGTAAAAGAATCTACCATGAAGGACAACAGCCCGCCAACCCCCTGACCTAAATGTAACAATCCAAAATATAAACATCTGATTTCAGCAAGTATCCTACACATATTATTAAGAGAATGATGATCCGGGGCTTTCAGAAAGGGAAAACGAACATTTTTAATTCTATAGAACAGAGAAAAAGGATTTCTATGGCATATGACTCAAAGTTTTCCGTAATTAAAAAATGTTTTCAAGGAAAGACATTCAAATAGTCCCTAAAATAAATAATATTCTTAGAAAGAAATTGGTCAAAATGCATGTTCGAGATGATAGCGAGGATCAAAATAATATTGATGTCGATCAATGTAATCTCCAGGAATTATAAAATAATGATTTGGTTTTTCACAAGCTAGTAAATCAAAATGATGTCATTTATCAAATTCCATGTTCGGACTGCGATGCAAATTATATCGGTCAATCCAGTCGCTCTCTATATTTTAGATTACAAGAACATAAAAGAGCGATCAGGCTCAATCATTGTGACTACGCTTTGGCCAGACATTGTCATGCTACGGGCCATAAGATAAATTGGAAAGGTGTTAAAGTTTTGGGAAGGGAACAAAATTGGAATAAACGCGTAATAAAGGAGGCCCTCTTTATTAAAAATTCCAATTGTACACTGGCCAAAGCATCTTACGATATTCACAGTGATTGGAGCATTCTGTGAGTGATGTCATTTCCCTGGACTCTCCCTTCTTTTTTATTAATTAGTTTTATTTGTTAATTTTTGTTGGTATCTTCCTCCTTCATTTATTCTGAAGATGGGCAGCTAGTCTGCTCGAAAACGTTAAGTTTTTGTAAATCTAATTGGCATATCATGTTAAGACATTTTGTCTACCAAATTCTTTTTATCCGGAGAAATTTTAATTTCATCATTGTGTAAAGAATTTTCCGTCAATGTCAGCAGTTCCGCCCATAATTTTTCGTCTTGTGTTTTTGGATTTTGCATTAATTCTGTGTGGTGTCTTCTACGAATGTTTTTAAGTGCTATCCATCGCACCAGTTAGCCCTTTTCATCAAGGAAAACTTTTCATCATGGATAACTTCATCCTGGAAGATGCTCATTGTAAAAAACATCAGTCAGCTTTCTGAAGTTATATGTATTTTAATCTTATTTTATGCAATCTTCAAGCCACAGACTTTGGACTTTTAAATGTATATTCCCATTCTATCATTAATATCATATTTTTAAATTGTTCAATCCGTGCGTTTTATTGGCATAGTTTATTGGCAAAGTTCATTGATCTAAATTGACAGTGGGGGGTTTTTGGATTTCATTAATTGGAAGCGTTTTTGCTGAAATTAAAAAAAAAGAAAAAAAAAAATTTGAAATCAGATATTTATACAGGGTGTTTTTGAATTGAGTACAGATTTTTTGGGAGATGATAGAAGAGGTCCTTAGAAATATTTTTTGTCATATGAACATGGGGTCCCCGCAGCTCCGTTTACTTACAATACTGCATTGAACAATCAAATGACACCGGGACGCAGTGTGCGTTGGTAGGCCTAGATTATTTTATTTTTAACAATTAACACAAGCAATCTACTGTAATAACTTTTAAAGTAATTGTTTGCAAAGTAATTTCAAGGTGCACGTGCTTGTTTGTTGAAAAGTCTTAGGACAAACTTCGTCAAGGAGATTCCATGGTATCCAACCCCTTTGTAAAATACAATTAGTCCATATGTAAATGAACTAATCACATTCTGGGAAAGCAGTAGGTAAAGATTTGTTTTAAAAAGTTCACTTGACGTACTTTTTACATGTGTAAAGTTAAACAAACAGTATGAATCGTTTTTCATGGAATGATTATGCAGACATGCATCTGTGTCTTGGTGCTGTTGGTACCATGGATGGTGCAAGGCGTTTGTATGCTGAATGTTATCCCAACAGAATTCTTCCCAATTCACGAACATTTGGTGTAGTAGATCGTCGTCTAAGAGAAACAGGCACATTCGCTTATGATAATCATCAGCGTAGACGTCGTCGGTGGTTACGCTCCCCTGAATTAGAGGATGAAGTTTTGGAAAGGTTTAACCGAAATCCATCGACAAGTACTCGTGCGGTCGGAGCTGCTCTGAATACTAGTCATACCACTGTATGGAACATTTTACATGACAGTCTGCAACATCCATTCAAGCTTCGAAAGGTGCAGGAATTATGTCCCAATGATCATGGTCCCCGGCATGCTTTCGTGGAATGGTTTACGCAGCAACAGAATAGGATTCCAGACTTTCCTTCCATGGTTTTATGGACAGATGAGGCAACGTTTACGCGAGAGGGAATGTTCAATAGCTACAATAGTCATCTGTGGTCTCATGTCAACCCATGTGCAACACATGTTAACAGTTTTCAGCATCATTTTTTGTTGAATATTTGGGCTGGCATGATTCACAATGTCCTGATTGGGCCATATCTCCTACCATGCCGTCTTGACGGGCAAACATACCTTGGTTTCCTGAAGGAGGAGCTCCCTGGTCTTCTTGAAGATGTTCCACTAATGACCAGACATTTGATGTGGTTTCAACAGGACGGCGCACCTTCGCATTACACAAGAGCAGTTAGAGATTACCTAAACGAGACATATCCTGGTCGTTGGATTGGTCGTGGCAGACCAGTTGCTTGGCCACCGAGATCGCCAGATCTCACACCGATGGATTTTTTTTTATGGGGAAGCATAAAATCAATGGTGTACTCCAAACTCGTAGATACCGAAGAAGAATTGGTGGCTCGTGTTGTCGCGACAGCAGGTGACATCAGCAACCGTGCTAATCAACTGTTTCCACGCGTACATCAATCCATCATAAGGCGTTGCGAATTGTGCTATGAAGCAAATGGCGGTCATTTCGAACAATTACTGTAAAAGTCATACAGTAGATTGCTTGTGTTAATTGTTAAAAATAAAATAATCTAGGCCTACCAACACACACTGCATCCTGGTCTCATTTGATTGTTCAATGCAGTATTGTAAGTAAACGGAGCTGCGGGGACCCCATGTTCATATGACAAAAAATACTTCTAAGGACCTCTTCTATCATCTCCCAAAAAATCTGTACTCAATTCAAAAACACCCTGTATTTTGGATTGTTACATTTAGGTCAGGGGGTTGGCAAAGTTCATTGATCTAAATTGACAGTGGGGGGTTTTTGGACTTCATTAATTGGAAGCCTTTTTGCTGAAATTAAAAAAAAAAAATAAAATTTTTGAAATCAGATATTTATATTTTGGATTGTTACATTTAGGTCAGGGGGTTGGCAGGCTGTTGTCCTTCATGGTAGATTCTTTTACTATTACATATTTCTTTTTGTTTTTAGGTTAATTTTTGTGTTGGGTCAATAAACAATTTTTCATGTTTATATTAGGAGGAATTCTATATATTTGTATTTAATCTTTTCCCAATGATTTAAATCTTAAAGTGATATATTAGTATTTTCTTTATTAATAAATTCTGCTTTGTAAAAAACTGCTGCTCTCAACTTTCAATACGATCTTCGTATAACTATACTTTTCCACTATAGTGTGCAAGACTTGACCTATATATTTCTGAAAATTCAGTCTTGGTACTTACTTGCCATTATTCGACTTCTTAAAATGGTTGGATCATTTTCGTCTTCCTGAAATCAAAATAGGAAATATTATTGTGATTAGAATTTGTTATACAGTTCTGTGGTGTACTAAGAGGGAGGCCCAAAAAACAATGGCTCTCTCCAAAAAAGCAAAGAAAAGCAACTATAGATGAGGACCACAAATCCAGAAACCAGAAATTTCTACCAAGACCAAAAATCCAGCATTTAGATTTGATCATAACCATTAAGGGAATACATTATGTATTGATTAAGGGAATACATTACAAAATCACAAAAAATCAAAGAATTTCATATAAAAAATAAGTTTTAATGCATGAGAAAATGATAATATTAAAAATGTGAACACAAGGATATGTTAAAAATACATTACGTGAAATTGATTGACCCCCCCCCCCCGGTCCAGGGACCTAATTTCGGGACCCCGGAAGTCCCGGTGTCCCGAAAATATTTATTTGGGACGCTAATTGTACCGGTATTTGATTGTGTTAAAGTTGTTTGCATCTTAAAAAAAAGAAAAACATAATTAAATTATTTTTTGACAAAGACCAACGCATACATGGCACGGAGTGGAGCAACCGAGAGATTGCTGCTTAATCTAGCAAGCAAAATTCAGCTGTCTTTAGTGCCTACTTCACATCAGCTGACGTAGTTTTGAGGAAACACATGCTTGTTGCCACAAGATTGACATAAACAGTCGAGCTTGAAAGAAATTACTGATTGTGTTTTCATAATCGGGTAAATGTTTGAATGAAAATGGTCACTTAACGATTTTGTTAACAAACGCGTTTCTAGCCATGATCATATTCATGTATAGGCCTACGCATGTAGCATGCTTAGCTGATGCATCATCTCTATACACATGCTTCTGTGCTAGGCTAGTGTTTTTTTATTACTCAGATTTTACCAGGATTTTCTCTGATAGCTCTCGAATCGCTCGGAGTTTTTTTCAGGTATGAATCGCAGATTGCCAGATTCAATATGGCGTTGTCCACAGTGCAAATAAAAATAAAAACTTTAGTTTAGCAGAATAAAAGAGATACTTGAACTTCTCCACCTGTCTCAATAAGGCTCCCCTAACATGGACAGTGCACTGAGCAGGCTGTCTTGAAAGGACCAGAACCTCAAAAAGAGTTGGATGCTCGGATCGGTGCAGCAAGCTGTGTCAGACGTGAACTGTGGTGATCCGTGGTAACGAAAGGCGAGCTGGGTGACATAGCCAAGCTCTCCATCTTCAACTCTATCTTTGTCCCCACTCTCACCTATGGTCATGAGGCTTGGGTAATGACCGAAAGAGTGCGATAGCAGGTACAAACGGCCGAAATGAGATTTCTGAGGGGTGTGGCAGGCGTTGCCCTACTAAATAGAGTGCACAGCAGCACAATAAGGGAGTCTTTAGGTGTTGTGCCGCTACTTCTCCGCATTGAGAGATCTCAGTTGCGCTGGTATGGCCACGTGATACGGATGCCGCAAACTGGCCTCCGTAGAATCGTAACCACAAGAAGAGAAGGCCTCCACACAACTAGAAAATATAACCCATCATGTGACGGATAAGCAATCTAGTAGGATACTAAACTCCTTCTCACTCTAGCTTGACACTAACATTTGTATCTATACATATAAAAGGCAATGTAAGTATATTTGTCCGATTTTAAAAGGCAATTTAGAAGTAAGCTAAAAAGTTAAAATTTAACACACAGCCATTAAAATACTACTACAATGATGGAAAAAATCTAAAACTGGAGGTAAGTCTCTCAAAAACATAGAAATTAATCATCTTTATATCTATTTACAGGGTGTCTCCGAATTCATTGTACACACTTCTAGGGGAGTTAATATAGGTTTTTCTAAGCAAAAAAGTTCATATGAACATGGGTCCGAATTTGAACGATAACTGAGATATGAACAGAAATAAAAATACCGCCACCAAGATCAACAAGTTAATAACTCAGGTTCTGTAAAGCCTAGATTAATGAAATTTGGGGGAATAACAGGGTACTTAAGACTGTGTATACCGTTAAAATTTGATTGAATTCCAACGAGAAGTTTCCGAGTTACACATTCAAAATTGTAACAAGTGCTAGTTAATACTCACAAGTGAGCATGTGTTCATATGAACTTTTTTGCTTAGAATCACCCATACTAACTCCCCTAGAAGTTCGTACAATGAATTCTGAGACACCCTGTATATGAAATAGACTTGGTTTGTATTTGTTTCCTTGCACATGTGAACAATCAACCCATGGTGTTTGCATCAACAATTGGCTCGGTGAACAATGGTTGATGAAATTAATAATGCCGCAGTGAACAAAAAAGACATGCCCTGGCACTGAAAAGTCACCTGACCATCTTAGTCCAGCACCGCCTGTTTAGGAGGTGTTGCTTATTCCAAGCAAAAATCTAATATTCATTGTTTCCATGTTGGAATTTAGCAATCAGTATTTTTTCGTTTGTTAGAAACAATGAAGGTTACATTGTTGCTTTGACTAAGAAAATGAGGTGACTTTTCCTTGCCAGGGCCTGTCTTTTTCGTCAGGTATGATGCTTGCCTTAATGATTCACGTTTTAAGGGGGATAGTTATAAAAAGTAATAAATAAATAAATAAATAAATAAATAAAAAATCATTATTATTATTTATTTTTTTTTATTAAAATCTTTGGAGAGATGTAAGAAATTATTCTAAAACAAATAAGAGAATACAACTTCTAGGCCTTCAAGCTTTTGCAGAAATGGTGTAGGTACTTTTCCTCATGCGCTAATAAATGCAGTTTAGTAAATTCCTTTAGAGAAGTTATAGATAATGTTTATCTAAACACATTAGAAAATTCTAAAGATCTCAACTGACTGTGTGAGATGCCAATCCTTGCTGCTAAAACTGATACTATCAATATAAACAACAACATTCAGGCCATGATTCCACGCTCTGTGACTGAATGTCAGTCTACTGAAACGGTGACATGTTGATGAGAGATGCTGATGAGGCTGTAAACAGAGTTCCTTACCTATCTCAATCCAGAAATAAATCAATAACCTTTCTTTGATATTTTAAAATGTTAAGGATGCAATGTCGAATTTTCCTGGGTGAACCCAATTGGACACAAGATTCCAGTGTGAGCTTTTAAAAGAATTCTTTTCGTTTTTCCAAAGTGAATATATATTTAGGCTTTTTCGTTTATATTCAAATTCAGATATTGTAAAATTTCATAAACAAACAGCCCGAGCAACGCCAGGCAAATCAGCTAGTTACACATAAATGAGGCTGATCAGACCACATGAATTCCCAGAATGTGCTCATGTGCGCAGTAGATGTCCCTAAAATGCAGCTCATGGATGGCAAAAATATAGTAAGCAAATGATACCAGAACCGGTTTACACACCATAACTGATTCAATAGTGAAAAAGACTTCAGGTTGATCATTCATTATTATTAAAAAGAAATTTCATATTCATACCTTTAATCCTATATCTTTAGACAGTTCTTTTGCATCATTATACGTTTCTTTCTCAGTTTTATTGTTGTAAATATAATTGGACACTTTACTTTTATTAGCAACGGTTGCCACAAAGGCACTTTTGGGATCCCATTCCTAGCAATAGAAAGATAAAATGCATTAAAATTTAATGTAAGAAATTGGAAACAGAAAATATTTCTAAAATGTTAAATAATAATATGAATTTTTATTAGTGTACTATATGATTGTATGCTTAGAGAAAAAGAAACATACAATATTGAAATGAGAAAAAAACAATAAATATATAAAGACACAGTAAGAATTCCTGAAGTGGGGCCCCTCAAAAACAAACGTATTGTGAAATTTAAAACTTATTATAATTTGGTAGTATCTAATGGAGTATTAAAATTCCCAAAATATTTTTGAAAAGATTCCATTTGTTAAAAAGTTATAAACAAATACAATTTTTCGGTATTTTTTTATTTAAAAGGTTGAATCTCAAGCTAATTTTTTCAAATCTCTTTGAAAATTTAAAGAAAAGTATACATTTCACTTAACAAAACATAAACGAATGAGAAAATAAAAATTGAATCTGCATTTATTATTGATTTAGAATTTGAAAAAATATTTTGGTGATCTTTGTTTTTATGCGAATGCCATCATTTTTAGTCAAGTTATTCAATTGTAAACTGGGCTGCTAAGCAAGTAAAGGCGGGTTTTCAAAGACCCGTTGTCTGCATGTGCGTGCGTATGCGTACGTATGCGTTTGAAGGTCAACCAATCAGATTCATCGCACATCAATGGATCGCTCACACACCAGAGTTCCCTCAGAGTCAACTTTTGAGTCCCTACGGATGCATTAAACGGATCGCATGACAAAATCCACCAATCATACAGCTTTCAATCGTTTCGTGAAAATGGTGACTCCCGAACAACAAGTGTGTGAAGAAGAGCTTCTACAGATGTAATTCTAGAAGTAGAAACATATCCAGTTCTTTACAATTCAAAAATTCTCGATATAAAGACACGGAATATTAAATCTGTACCATCTTTGCACCACAATTTGCAGCAACTCATCATACACCTCAGAAGACATCCCAAGGTAATTTTGAAAGGAGTCTCGATCGTGGAGTCTCGCTTCATGTAGTAGATTTCTAAACTCGCCCTTCTTCGCTCGATTTTGAAGTAAAGGGCCAACCCACCATCGTCTTGTACTTCTTCGTCGTCTTTTATGTCTCCGATATAATATCAACAACAGAATATCCATGTCGATATTTACAAGCCTATTCATTTTATCTATTCTAATAAAACGCATATTCGCACACAACGCATCTTTGAAAACCCGCCTTAACGCTTCATTCTTATACAATTTATTACAACAAAAATAATGAAAAAAAAAAAAAAATTTCATAATACAGTAGAACCTCGATAAATCGAAAGCCTTTATAATTCGAAATTTTTGTCTATTCCCTTCTGCTTAGAGGCAAAAACCTCGGTAATTCGAAGTAAAAACAATGGATAAATCGAATTTTTTTGGAGGATATCAAATGGAAACTTAGCCTCTGTAATTCGAATTCTGGCAAACAGAGCCTCTATAAATCGAAGTTAAAGTTCAACGAACCTCCATAAATCGAATTTTCTCAATCCGGACCTCTATAAATCGAATCGTCAACAGCTCACACGTGTGCGCGACATATGTCTAAGCGTGATAATGACGCGTGACTAAACTTGAAATCTTCCTTTCTTCCCTCACTTTGTTTCAGTGAAGTGCTTTGAACTGGTCAAATATCATTAATTACAGTGATTGCTGTGGTGTACAAGTTCATGTGATATGGATTCCAAAAATACAAAAGCTGGTACGTAATCATGAAACACTTTTTAATTAAAAACACTAATATTTTCACTGAAATTCCCTAAAATGTTTTTAAACGTAAGTTTTTAAAATTAAACCAACCAAAACTAATTTTCTTAACAAATAAAGCATTTTTTAAGCACTATACCTGTTTATTGAATCTGTGTATGCTTCCTGAAAAATATCAGTGTACTACTGTATACGGTTACTGAAATTTCACACAAAACCTCAATAATTCGAATTTTATTTTATTTAACCTCGTTAAATCGAAGCCTTAATAACTCGAAACCTCTCTAAATCGAAGCAATTTCCTGTTCCCTTGAAATTCGATTTATTGAGGTTCTACTGTAGTATCAGAAAACTTACATGATTCTGTGGCAGTAAATTTATTCAATTGCAATTAATTGATTATTTGAAAAATAATTTTGGCTTACAAAATGTTAATAAATATACTATTTTTCCAACGATGCTGGTTCTCAGTACAAAAACAAGTCAAACTTCATCAATTTATTTTATCATAAAGAAGATCATGACATAGAAGCCGAGTGGAACTTTTTCGCGACTTTGCTTGGTAAAAGGGCTTGCGATGGCCTCAGAGGTACTGTCAAAAGACATGCACACAAAACTATTGCTCTTAACAAGAAGGGAAGGGAAAAAACCACTATTCCACATAAATAATTAACCTAGTGTCCAGTGTTTTGGCGGTTTACATATTTCTTTAATATTGCTCTTGTTTTCGTAGTCATATTCTACGGTCGAATTCTGGTAACTCGAATTTTCAATGGCCAGATAAAAATTTGAGTTAACAGGTTGTCGAGTTAACCAATAACTCGAAAACGAGACTACATGACAAAGACTACATGATACTCACAATGCATCTATAAATTCGATTACTTTTAAACAAAAATTATGCTGCTGCATTATATTTAGCAGAAATCTCAGTGAAAACTTGATTAATATTTTCCTTGCTATACATTTTTAATACATTAGCTGCTCTAAAAATCTCTAATAATAATACACATCTTTTTGTGACATATCTGCATAATTTCAAGTATTTTCTTCTCTTTAATGCAAAATTTATTCACTTATCTTTAATCATTATTGCAAACCATTTTTTTTTATTAGCTATACAAAAATGATTGTAGAATGACATCCATGTAACCTAACTCTTTTCTCTTTATTGCTTTCACATTCTCTGAATGTCAGCAGTCTGTACTGAAAATTTCATTAAAATAGTACTGGTAGTTTTTAAGTTACAAACACAAAGAGTTTTACACCAGCATGTCCCCTTAAACTTGAAAAATGAAATTAAACTTTCAAACTGAAAAAGCTTTTCGAAGAGACTGCCTGAACTTATAGGCCCCCTTTGATATAGCACGAAAAAAAGAGGAGAAACAGATAGATCATTTCTTTAGTCAAACTGCATAACTTTTATTTTCATACAAGTGAAAATGAGCCAAGAAGCTGTGGACATAACTATCAATCGGCAAACCCAACAAAACCACAAATCCACAATACATAATTTTTAATACCTCAGGTGTACATTTCGGAAGCCATGCTCCCTTCACCACTCACTGATAATGGGAGCATAGCCCCCGTGGCATTAAAAATTATGGGAGCATAAGATGGGAGCATACATCTGAGGCATTAAAAATTATGTATTGTGGATTTGTGATTTTGTTGCTTTTGTGGATGGTTTTATTTTCATGTTAATTCTTCAATACTTTTCGTATTATTTTCGAATGAGTTGTAAGGTTTTTGTAATTTCTTTTAATTTATAAAAATAAAGAGGGGGAGTTCGCTTGAGCACTCCTGGACCTAATGTGAACGTTGATGAAGAACTGAAGTTGGTCTGCATTGTATTAATTTTTTGAAATATTTAATATAGCTTTTGCTTTAAATTTACAAATATCTATTCACTTAAACCAAATATTTCTTTGAATTGTCAGGGATTAAATTTATTAAAAATTTGTTTGATTTAACGAGTGAAATTTCTATTAATTAAATACTCTGGGGAATAGGATTTAAAGAGTATCATTCGAGTTAACCGGGTTCGACTGTATTGTGGAGTCACATAAGCATTGTATTGTGGTAGTTTGCATTCTTTCTCTGTTTCCATCAGACATTTAGAAAATAAGGCCTCCCACAGTTTGTCGTACATCCCCAAGGTTTGGTATAGATATGTGGATAATATATTCGCCATATTCGACTGCCAAAACCATGATCTACATAATTTCCTAACTGAAATCAACAATTTAGCCCCCTCCATTAATTTCACCATGGAAACAGAGAAAGAATGCAAACTACCTTTTCTAGACTTAATGGTACAGAGAGAAGGCCCTGACCTGCACTTCAACATATACAGGAAACCTAACTTCATCCCATCATATATTCATGAAAAATCCAACCACTGTTACTCCCACAAAATGGCAGCATTTCATCAAATGATCAACAGGGCGCTGAAAATACCAATGACAAAAGAAAGTAGAGAGGAAGAACTACAAAATATCAGACATTTCGCCATCTACAACGGATACAACCCCAGCATAATAGACAAATTAAAGCGGAAACTTGAGAGGAGAGTGAAAATATCAAGAGCAACAACTTTAAAACCGTGCAAGGAGAAAAAGAAACGGTTTATAATCCTACCATACAATAAGAAACTCACAAAAGGTCTAACTAAAATTGCCCGTCTCTTTGGTCTAGATGTAGCATACAAAAGCGGACACAGCATCAAAAAACTTCTGGGCAGTATAAAAGATCGCCCACCACCCGAAACAAACTCGGGAATCTATGAACTGAAATGTAGTTCATGTGATCTCAGCTACATAGGTCAGAGTAGAAGAATGATTAAAACACGCCTAAAAGAACACTTTGCGTGTATCAAAAACGGAAAAGTTCCAGTTTTGCACAGCATATCCTGCGCACAGGCCACAACGCTAAAATGGATGACTTTAAAATATTACATAAAGTGAATGACCGTAGATTCCTGAATTTTCTAGAGTCCCATGAGATTGCAAAAAGTCCACCTAATGAGTTAATGAATACTGACAGAGGCCCAACAGACCTAACAAATTGAATTGAATTTTTTTTTTTTGAATTGAATTGAATTTATTTATTTACTAGAAAAATACAATATCAAGATACAAATTTTAGATTATAGATTATAGATTATAAATAATAAATTGTAAATTATAAATAAATTATAAATTTCAAATTACAAATTTCAAATTACAATTTTCAAATTACAACTTACCAAAAGCCAGAAATCTGTCCAAAACTTTACAACAGATTGAAATTTTATAAAATCAAAATTTAAAGTCCATTAGAATTAAAGCAAAATTTGATATTGATAAAAATAAGAAACTAACAATTGCTGCAAAAGAGTAAGTGACTCGCATCAGCAGCAAATGATAAAGAAAAACATCAAAAAAATAAAATTTAAATATAAAAATTTAAAAATTTTAGAATAAAAGGTTTTCTAGGTTATCTGTATCATTAATCCATTTTTTAACATCTTTTTCTGTATATTTTTATTTGAAGACTGCTTTATAATAAGAAGAATTTGATTATATAATTTCGGAGCTGTAACATAAAGTTGATGTTCTAGAAACAAGTGGAATTAACATAGGATATGTTTTTAAAAATCTAGTATTATAATTATGTAAAAAAGGCTTCATCTGCTCAGACTGCTTTAGTGTATATAAACCAAGAAAATAAAAATATAATTTCAAAAAAGGAAGAATAATATAATTTTTTGCAAATAAAATTTTAGATGAAAGAAATCTAATTGTCTTGTCAATAATTCTAATTAGATTAGTAAGATGACTTTTAAAAGTTCCACCCCAAATAGAAACACAGTATTGAAAATTTGATTGAAATAAGGTAAAATAAATAGTTAATAACAAAGTTGATGGAACAAAGTGTCCAACTTCATACAAAATATAAGAAGCATATTTCAATTTTAGAGTTAGGGCCTGTATATGTTCTTTCCAGCACATCTTGGTGTCAAACATTACACCAAGGTAACGAAACCGAAATACTTTGTTCAATAATGGACATGAACAATTTATCATATCACAGGCATGTTGATGAATTCTAAAAGTATTTAAAGTATAAGAAAAAGGGTACAGATGAAACTGCATAAAAACAGATTTGTCTGCGTTTATAGTCAAAGCATTTAAAAATAACCAACGATTTATCATCCGCAAATCATTTTCTATGAGATTGATATTCAAAAACTCCTTTTTATCATAAATAAGAGCTATATCATCAGCATATGCCTGAATTATACCTTGAATAGGTAGAGAAAGTAAGTCATTAATATAAATTAAAAATAATAAAGGTCCTAAAATTGAACCCTATGGAACACCTGTTGATACAGTCCTCCAAGAACTGTATTTTTTATGCAGTCGGACAGCTTGTTTTCGATTTTCTAAATAAGAAGCAAACCAGCCATAAGCCGTACCACAAATTCCATATTGTAATACCACGAATTGGCAAAAACTTTGTACTTTTATCAAATAACGTTTGACATCCTAGCCTCCTTTATATAAAAACAGTTTAAAGTTAACATCATCTCATTTATATTATCCATTTATACGTATATAAAAGAATAGAACAGTTGATGTTTAACCCCAAATCTTCCGATAATTTTTGATCATATTCATCATGTAGTGACCTTTACTAAATCTTCCATTATATCACGTGCTTACCTAGATTGGTTAATACTAGTCTTCACTTTTAAGCTTCCTTTACTTATTTATCTATTTTTTTTTATTTTATTTATTTATTTATTTTTTTTTTTTTTTCGTTTTATGTATTCATTTTTTTTTTTGATTTTTGAATCCTATCATTGGGATTGTTGGTTTTACTCCCGCCCCCTTCCACCTTCCTCGGATGCTCTCCTGCCACCCTCACTCTGTTAACATCTCCCCTTTTCCTATCCTTCTCTGTGCGACATATGGCAATCCTTCCCGGGGGGGCCCCACCCCTGTGTTTTCTAATTTTGAGAGAAAATTTAAAAATGCAAAAAATTTCTTTTGTAAGAGTAAAACGTTTTGAGTTTGATGAGTAAAGCAAATTAACACTCCATATGTGACTTTAGGAACTACAATAGAAATAAATAACTTTATGACAGTTAATGGATTTTCATTTGTTACTCACTGTATAATATGTTTTTAACAAGTTAAAATGTTATTTTATTTTATTATTGTTTATTTATCATTTTTGTTCAACCTGTTATAACCGTGAACTTATAGCAAATGATTTGAGTGTAATTTCTGATTGGCTGACATCATGTTTTTTAAACTGCTATTATACTTCGTCCAACAAGAGAAAAACAGGGTGTGTTTCCGGTCTGATATCGACTACTCACTCATCCGCAATGCTTTGTGGGATCTCTCCTTCAGCGGCTGCACAAGTCAATTTGTAATGGCGACGCCCGTGCAACAACTCTTCAGCCAAACAAGGAAAAACTATTCACAGCCAGGCTAGGGAGATTTGTGTGGAACGTATTTTGCTACTTTAAAGGAAAATAGTGTTTTAAAAGCTCATCTGCAAGTTTCCAAAGCAACGCAAGTTTCTTTTTCTTGCGTTCGAACAATTGTTCAAGAAGGAAACGAAGCGTCTTCATGCGAAGCTACCACCCCCTCTCCTCGCTTTTCGACTCCTGGAAAGAAAAGGCCCAGGGAATCTCGAACAACGATATATATAAAATTGAGTTAAAAGATAATTTTATGACGTGTACAATATTTTTAATTATAATTAAAGCAAAGCAACTGAATAATATTAAAGCTTCTGCTGTAATATTATAAAGCGCTTCTTCAATGAGACATGAGACAGAAGTGATTAAGCGCATGAGGCCCCCTTTCTCTGATTGGCTAATCTGAAACTTCCTGTGACACACCCTGTTTTTCTCTTGTTGGATGAACTATAGCCCCCTCACTTTGTAACCCCCTCCTTCCCCTTCCCCCATAGTTCACAACTGCAATGTAGTGGGAATTTTGTTACATTTGTGTACACGCATGCTGAAGAAGATCGCATGCGATAAAAATGCGCATCCATGATCAATATAAAGATCAAATGTGGAAAGTGTTTGTGTATCTCTCACTCTCGTAAGTACCTTAATAAAGGGATGTTTATTCTATCCTAATATTTCAGGTAAGATAGTTGAATTAAAAATTGTATAAATTGTATAAATTTTGATGTTAATAAAAACTAATATTTTAGTAATTGCGTAACTGTCCACTTTATTAAAGAATTGGAGGATCGTATCTCACTTTCAAATGAAATAAATTTAAATGAAGTACAGCAAAAAATGTGTATATGTAATTCAATAAGCATACGAAGAAGTCATGTCATGTCCACGTCAGATTTTTTTTAATTTTGTGAAAGGCTTCTCCTTGCAATTTTTGACTACTTTTCATCTCACGGCATTTATGAGATAAGTAATAAGTACCATTTACATGCTGTACGTTCGAAATTTTTCAGAGAATTCACTGTCTCCCAAATTTCCGTCCACTTTTTCGTTGCCAAGGCCAGAGGAATAGCAAAATTTTGAAAGCAATATGACAACAACCCATTGGAAGTTGCTCCTGATCGACATGAACACTCCTTCTAATGACAAAAGTGCATTCATCATCCGAAAACTCGCAAACAATGAAATTGATTTTCAATTTTAGTGTTTATGTTCAGTTTCGATTTGCACAAATGCAGTGGCTGCCAGCCACCATTAAAAGATTGCTGTAATGATTTTGTTTGTTTTTTTTTTTCATTTGAATGTAACAAAAAAAAAAAAAAGGAGGGGATGACAGGGATAATAAAAGGAAGAAATAAACTAACAGGGAAATAGATGACATGGTTAATGACAGTTATTCATAACATATACAATAATATAAATGAGGATCTTCTGTTCTTCATTATTCTTTATTTTTCATTTCTTTTTAACCCCTCCCTATTTTGTCTGTATATAAGACTTCTTCTAATGCCCCTAATATCATTTTTACTTTTTTGCTTTGAAAAAGGATAACCTGTATCCGAAACATCAGCTTTTTTCAGGGTCTTGACACCCTTTGTTCAATACTTCTATCAGTTACAGTGGGTGTTTAATTGTTGCATTTAGTTGGGATAAATAAACAACTTAACCTATTTTCTTTGTGTCAGAGTCCATAACAATGATATTGGACTGTAATTTTATGTAATAAAAAATTTTTTAAAACTTATCAGAAGGAAAAAAAAATACTATGAATTCTCTCCATCACTTACAAAATGTTTCTGGACTCAGTAATAAATAAATATTAACAATGCTGCCATTATTAATTATACTGTTATTTATGGTAATACTACAACTTATTTGTCTGAAGAATAAAATTGATTTTTTTTTATTTATTTATTTATTATCACCTTACCTCTTCAGATTCTGTTTCATCGCATGAAGAATTCCTGAAAGCAAAATAAATACCACATTATATTAGAATAAATTAGAATTTACACGGATTACGGGAAGCACATACTTAAATACTTTCTTATGCTTATTTTCTAAATAAAACATGCTAATTAGAGCATATAATGAAAGAAGAGTGTTATTTATATAATAACATTTTCCTTCCAGTACTATTATAT
Organism: Rhysida immarginata; assembly: GCA_023313115.1. Classification (NCBI taxonomy): domain Eukaryota; kingdom Metazoa; phylum Arthropoda; class Chilopoda; order Scolopendromorpha; family Scolopendridae; genus Rhysida; species Rhysida immarginata. The sequence continues at coordinate 249,927 of JAHWFO010030118.1, forward strand.
TACTGTTAGTATCACAGCTTTCTGCCCAGAAAATTTTATCAGGTGGATGGAAAAATAAAACAGCTGGGCAGACAAAATTAAAAATAAATAAAACATTATGCAGTGTTGTGCAGTTTTTCGTGTATTCAACTGGGCGGTCACCAAAATCAGCCAAGCAGCCCACCCCTTCAAAAGAGCCTGGAGAGAACCCTGTACCATATTTATTTATGTATAATGCAACCCTTGCTTTTAGAGACCAGAAACATTTTAAAACCAAATATTCGTTTATAATGCAATCCCCCCAATTTTTGACTGATTGAAGATGAATGAGATGATGCGGAAGGGATTTGTGTGTACAATATACTGAATTCCATTCGACAATCGACAAAAAGCGCAGGGAAAAACAAACCAAATGGTTCCAGAAGGAATGCTTTTACTGCCATACCCACCCAAGAAATAACCAAATGAAGTACACTGAAGTAAGAAAGAAGCCAGATGAAACCTAGTAAGTCATCCAGAGGATAAAAAGGATTCCTCTCCTGTCAGGACGGTAAAGCAGATTGTAGACTGATGAGGGCCAAGGAGGAGCTAGCCAGAAGTCCCAGTGGTCTGGAAAGATGGCCTTTTGAATGTCGTTGAAATTGATGTCCAGGATGTTGGTTTGGTTTGTTTAGTATTAACGTCCCTTTCAACTACTATGGTCATATCAGGACAGTGTTATAGAGGCTGCAAATTTTGCCTCGCAAGGGTTCTTTAACGTGCAGCCGGCAAACTATTACATGGGACCATCGTCATTACTTCCCTTCTGAAGGAAGTGCGTGATCTCAGGATTTCCTCCTGAAAAATCCTCGTCGTCCTTGGTTGGGATCGAACCCGCGTACTCAGGCAGTATCAGAGGTTATCACACAGCCACTGAGCCACCGAGGCTGATGTCCAGGAGGTGATGAGACCTGCGAGGCCTGAGGGAACTTCTAATGGTGAGCAGATAATCCAGTATATCGGCAATCAGAGGGTTGGTACGGTCCTTATAATCAGCTTCTTCAAGGACTCATGAATGTGATTTCCAATGGGAGGTACAGCAAAATTGTCAGCAATGGAATAATTACTGTATTTTTTTTAATAATGGCCGCATTCACTTTAGGCCACAGCCACAAATTTGACGATGGAATGAAAAAGTAACCGTTTAAAGGGTGTGATTCACTTTAGGCCGCAAACTTCTAAGGTCTATAAAAGATCGAAGTACTTCATTTTAGTGTCCCATAGTATCTTAATTACTAAAATTTAGACAGTAATTTTATTATTTACATAACCATCTAATTTATTTTTTTATATTTGAAGAAACTTTTATAAATTTATTAATGAAATGTGTAATTAATTATAATAGTATCATTTTAATGAACGAGTGTAACTTTTTTTTCTTTGGCTGCAGCCCAATAGCAATAGAGAGGATTCTGTGACATCACAACATCTTGGAATAGAGCGAGGTTCATCTGGGATGATGAGCCACCGACAATAACTTTGACATGTGAATTTCATAATAATTTATGAATGAAAATTTGTGTGTGACACGTTAATTATTGTACTGAAAGATTAGAATATAAATTTCACTGTTAGAAAACGATTGAACAAAGACTGGTTAATTTAAAGCCATGAACTCAAATCCACTATATTTTTATTGCATTTGCCATCTACAAACTATACTTTCAAAAAGAATAAATGTAACAGAATTTTCTTATAAAAAGATAGGAAGCAAATAATTCGATGCTATTTTACTAAAAATTTTGTTTAAATAAATACAATTGACTCACATGATAAATAGAGTCGAATTTCTTTTTTCAATTAATAAAGATTTCCCCCCCCCCCAAAAAAAAAACTATTACAATTACTGCTCATGATTTCACAGTTGCTATAGATGAGTAGCGTTATTAAAGTTGTTTCCATACTAAATTTTGATTGATAGCCATATACCTATTTTCTTCTTTATCTTTTTATAAGAAAACTCTGTTACACTTATACATTTTGAAAGGATAGATGGCAACAAATCATCTGATAAAAATACAGTGGATTTGAGTTCATGGCGCTTTAACCCCTTGGCTAGTAATCACGAGTCTGACTCGTTGTCTGGTTCAAGTGCCTTATTGCTAGACCATGAGTCTGACTTGTTCTGAAGTTTCAGTTTCAACTGCCGTTTTCTTTTTTTATTTTAACAAGAGATGGTGATTGTTTACCATTCTGTATCTCTTTCTCTTTCATATATACTTTATAGTTTATAAAAATCTTCGATAGGTGGCACAAAAATCGAAAAGAATTTAATGCTTGTCATTCTCGTTTCGAACTTCGCCATGTGCAGTCTGAGATTGAAAGATATTTATGCGAAAGTAATGATTCAGAAACTGATTAGGATCAAATCCCCGGCCTTTAGATGTGTTTTCTGTAATTTTACCAGATACATTTTGGGAAATGATTTCTTCCGAAACTAATAAATACGCCAAACAGTTTCGATAGCCAAACATATAAACAAAAAACAGATGATGATTATGTAAACGTTATCATACTTATTCTGACTACTAAAAATGTAAAGTATAATGTCTAATTAATATCCTGTAAAAATTTCATACAAATATCTTAATAAATAGTGTTTTTTTTTCATGTTTATTGCACTGTCTATCGAAGAATTTTTCCTCCATTTATATAGAAACTTCTGGCCCTGCTACCTCAAGGTCAAATCAGAACACAAAGGGTTAAATTAACCAGTCTTTGTTCAATCCTTTTCTAACAGTGAAATTAATTTCTAACCCTTCAGAACAATAATAAATCAGTCATACATATTTTCTTTCAAAAATTATTATGAAATTCACATGTTAAAGCTATCGTTGGCAGCTCAGCAGCTCAGATGAAGCTGACTCTCAGACTGCTCACTCTATTCAAAGATGTTGCGATGTCACATAATGCTATCGCTATTGGTCAGCAGTTTGTTGATAGAAACATGACCGCAGCCGAAGAAATAAACAGTAAGGCTTCTTACGCACTGTCGACTGGTCGTCAGCAACCTCAAGACATAGCTAGAATGCCGAAGACTAGAAAACCAAGAGCAACGCATTCAGCAACTGGGAAATTACACAAACACTGGGTTGGCTGATTTCTATTGACATCTATGCACTGTGGGAGCAACAACCCTTTCTCGATTATGTTTTTTGCTTATATCTTTGAAATAAACAATCACGGCCGGCTCGAGGATGATGCTAACAGTGTGGCTTCACAAGGTCCCATGCTTCTGAAGTCCATACGCCTTGATTTTCCATGTCACAAATATTTATGAAAATAGGTCTGCAAGCGCATTTAACATTATGCATCAGGCAGCAAAATAGCATTTTGCATGAGGCCTTGCTTTTTCTTGGACCTTGTCATTATCCCTCTTGCCTCATTTCATTTTAATTTATTGTCAAGTTTTCGCAAGACCTCGGAAAAAATTTGGAACTTTCCTTTATTTCCACGTTCTTGTAATAGGGCGCCACCTTATATTTCTTTTTTCCTTTTTTGTTTTTTTTTCTTTCAGTTTTGTGTTTTTTAAATAATACGAGGGGGTACTCAAAAGAAACCAGAATTGTGGTGTTGATAGCCAGGCACTTGTATTACCGATTTTTTCCGCTAGGTGAGTGTAGGCCAACACTTCCTCCGTCATTATGCCAAGCAGCATTGCTAGGGAAGCTGGTGCGCAGTTTCTGTGAGCCGTTATGTAAAGACTGTTTTGTTTATGCGGCGTTTTTTGATCTTAGGGGTGTTGTGCAAACAGAATTTGTTTCTCCCAACAGTGATAAGTAAGGGGGTGGTTACTGGAGTCATATTTCTTTTGGTCAAAAAATGGCGCACAGTGAGGGATGTGTGAGCGGGTGCATCGTCATGATGGAAGAACCAGTCACCTGACTGCCACAAATTGGCACATTTTTTTTTCTCAAACTGTTGCACAGCCTTTTAAAAATTTCCAGGTAGAATGCTTGATTGGCAGTCTGTTAGGGAGGAATGAATTCTGCATCCACAATACCCCTCACATCAAAAAATGCCACGCAAACAAAACAGTCTTTACATAACGGCTCACAGAGACTGCACACAAGATTCCATAGGAATGCTGCTTGGCATAACGACAGAGGAAATGTTGGCCTGCACTCACATAGTGGGAGAAGTCGAGGTATATAATACAAGCGCCTGGCTATCAGCACCACAATTCCGGTTTCTTTTGGGTACCCCCTCGTACAGCTACTGCAACTACATCCTCCACGCCCATCTTGAGAGGTAACCCACTGCTGAACATTCGGCAAATTTACGATTTGCATTTGCATTAACGATTTGTATTTTAATGAAGTCTTCCTCCCCCACCTTTGGTGACTGAAAAGTGGGTGGGATATTGCAAAAAAAAAAAAAAAAAAGCTAATTAATATACTGTATTTAATAAACTGTATATTATATATATTGCATAGTGTACTATAATGTGTCAGTATATTAAATATTATATGCTAGTTTCCTTTGAAGTTCGTCAGATCGAAGCACTTTTGAAAGTGCCACCTTCTTTATGAGAATTAACTTTCACATTAGCTTTTGGCGAAGAAGTGCATGGAAAATTGAGAAAAAAGTGAATTAATGTCATGTGTAATGTACTGTGATTATTTTATACACTAGTTTAGTCAGATCAAAGTTCGTTAGCGCCCCCCCCCCCCGCCGGGGGGGGGGGGGCAATATTTTCCCTTTTGTATATGCTCTCACAAATTTAGGTGCCCTTTTAGATCAAATTTTTTTGCATTATAGAAAAATACAGCAGAGTCAATAGAAGGCATGGTCTTAGGACTCGCAACTTTCCACAATGCTGTGAATCTTTAACAATGTAATGATCGTTAACAATGTACAGACTTTTGCTATACTAGCACCAGCTCTGTTGAGCATGAATAACAATAGACAGGTTTGCGAGGTGCAATTCAGAAAGTCCAATTTCTCTAAATATATTCCTTTCTTCTTCTTTTCTTTCATTCTTAACAAATTCAATCATGTAACTGGCATATATTCCTTCAAATTTACATAATACAGTAATTTTTGGTGTATAATACGCCACTCCCTTCCCCACTTTGACCCTCCCTCCCGATCACCCACTCCAAAATATATTTTTTAAAATCGTATCTTCATTGCGTTTATTATCAGAATATTAAATAATATTTACATTTTATAATAAGTAGTATTGATTCTTTTTTAACTTTTATTTTTTCCCCCCCTGCGTACTATACCCCGAAAATTACGGTATTCAATTTTGCTAGATATCATCATTTGCAGATTTCCTTGCATGACAAGCTTGAAAATCGACAATATGAAAACCTGAAATTACATTTCACTCTCATTGAAACTTCATAATGAAATCAGATTATATGCTTCACTTCATAAATATTTCATTACATACAACAATGAGTGCTCTTCAGGCACGACATATTACAGGAAAAAATATTACAGAAAAATTGTTAACAAAAAATGTGTAACTTAAAACAAAAAAGCTACATTATATTAATAATGAAATTGGATAAATAATTCATAAGTATAAATGATTGGATAAATAATGATTGTTGGTGCAGCTTGGGTATAATGTGATCACCACTTTTTGAACAAAAATTAAGCAAAAACTGTGGGACAGAAAAACAAAAAGAAAGGGAACCTCTAATCCACAAGGAGATTTGAAATACCGGATATGTACAGTAGAACTCGATTTTATGAACTCAGATTTTCCGAATTAATTCTGAAGTCCCGACCCCAAATGTGTAATTTTCTTGTAATAAACTGTCATTTTTACAAAGTATTTTTAAAACAAAATACGGTTTATACAAAGCCAATACAGTAATTAATAGTAAAATTTTCATTAATTAAAATCATTTTAAGCTTTTTTGTTAAGCAAATGATACCTATCTCTAATTGGTCATGTAGCAAATGAATTATTTCGCTTCCACTACTTAATAAGCACGTGTTTACACTGCGTTAGACAGTTTCAATGGCTGTGGTCAAAAACCCTCACCGGTGAGAGAATGATGACGTAATTTCTCACTGGGCTAACAGTCTTTTTCTCAGTGAGGACGGTTAGACTAACCGGTTAGGCAAAGCAGCACTAACTGGCATTTTTGACCGTGTCACAGTTTTCTCACCGACCAAACGCTAACTTTTCTCACCGGTGAGAGTTTTTGACCTCACCCAAAATGGGAAAATCGATTCGTAAGCTGGTTTCACTTTCGATATCGGAAATGTCGAAAGTAGTGTTGTTGAGCCAGTTTATTGCAAAAGCAGACATTAGCGATACTGATTTTGAAGAATTTGAAAAATAGGAAATCTTAAAAAGTAGGTCGAATTTTAATAATAAATTTTCAGAGTTTATTGGTATAGATGAAGAGGTGTTAACTTCGTCTATGCTGAATGCCAATGAAATCTGTGATTTAATCAAAGATGGCAGCGTCGAAGACGAGATCGATAATAATGACGACAACAAAGCCCAAGAGGAACCAAAAGCAATATCGTCGCACATTAAAAATTCTTTAACATACTGCGAAAACATTTAAACTCTATGAAAAATGTCCCAGATAAAATTTTTGAAAGTTTTTTTTGAATTATCAAATCATATTGAGAAGCAAATTCTCAGCAAATTTTCAGAAGGGAAGAGGAGATATCTTGTCAATAGGGGGAAGGGAAGTGAAAACAAATGGTTAAATAATAAAGAAGAAGAAAATACAGTAGAGTTTGGTTATAGAATTCGATGATAAAAGCTGCACCGACAATCATCATCAGTATATTATGACTGTCCTAGCCATAAACATGCTGCCTTCCATGCTATGATCCATCACATTCTTAATGTTCCTCTATCCGACCAAAGGTATCAACTGAATTAAGTACCATTAAATTCTATAGCAAGATTGAATGGCTTTTCCGATAACATTGTCGGCAACTCACTCCATAGGCATAAGCTTCTTTTGAGTAGAAAGTATTCCACAAAGTTAACTCCAGAGACCACAAGCTCTAAATTTATTAGTATTGCTTATGATCCCCAATTAACTAAGGGCCTGAAAAAGATTTTTAGTGCTTGCAATTTAAAGATTGCATTCAAAAGTGGGAATATTTTGAAAGCACTCTTAGGAAATTCTAAAAATGCAATCTCATCTCTGGAAAAGTCAAGAATCTATCTATTTCAATGTGATTTTTATGAGAAAAACTGTTGGTCAGATCTCCAGAAATCCAGAAATATTATTAAAAGGTGGAAAGAGCATTTAAGTATGGCAGGTCGGACAGATCGAGCATCGCCAAACATATTTTGGACACTGGTCTTGGTATTAGTGTAGATAATTTTAAGTTACTTAGGTCTGTCAATTCAAGACATCAATTAGACAGCTTTGAGAGTATAGAAATCTATAAAAGGGATTCGAAAAAGTTATTAAATATGGACAAAGGGCTGATCTCAAACTCTCTTCTGTTTGATATATGGAATTGATTATGCATCTTCTTGTTTCTTTTCTTTTTCTTTTTTATTACTATTTACTATCACTGTTTTTGTCATTATTATTTTTATCTTTTGTTCATTATAGTTTAGTTTACTTTCCTTGGCTTTATTTTACACTCCGGATTTAAGAGCCATGTCCTCTGTTTATGATGTGGCTCCTATAACCAGACTCTACTGTATTTTATTCTTTCTTTATTATTTACCGTAAATCCTCTACTATAATGCGAATTTTTTTGGCCTAAAAAAAAGCACCTAAATTTGCTGGGTCGTATTATACAAGAGGATAAATATCAGCCCTCCAACGACGACTGCGGCTGGAGGAGGTTTTGTCCGGAGGGGATTTTGTCCTGATGAAATTACCGTATAATATACATTAATTATATTGCATATTCAGTGTCCAGTTCATTATACAATAAATAATTCACTTTTCATGAAGTTCTCGTTGCCAACATCTAATACAAAAATTACTCCTCCCAAATACAGACCATCGGTATTGATGGTCTCTGCTTCCAAACTGCTTTGAGCTACTGTCCTGATGAAATTCACAACGAAATTACATTGCGTTATAGATTAATTATACAGCATATACAGTGTCCAGTTCATTATACAATAAATTAATTCACTTTTTATTCGAATTTCTCGTCGCCAACATCTAACAACATCGAAAATAACTTCTCCCAAAGATCGCTACTTCCAAATAGGCCTACTTCAAAACTGCCTTGAACCAAAACCTGGAAGAAAGCTTATGCAGTCAATTTATGAAAAATGTTAAACTGAATAAAGATTATTTGTTTTTTTATTAAGACAAGTGATGTACTGTTGTGTTTTTTTGTCGATGTGCAAGTGAGAAAGCTTTCCCTATCAATGTAGGGCTATAAACTTCCAAACTGCCTCGACTTCGTCGAGGCAGTTGCTTTTGTCGAAGTTGCTTTCTGTGCTGATCACATTCACATGAATTTACCGTGTATTATACATTAATTACATTGCATGTTCAGTGGCCAGTTCATTATACTGTGACGACCCCGCCCTCCAGGAAGAGTGCACATGCACACAAATCCTAAAAACACGCTGGAGAGTGGGGTGGTCAAGGGTTCGGGACCAGCAAAAGAAGGCTACAAGGACTCAGGTTACGAGTTAAAAAAAACACTTCGAACTTTATTCACTTTCGCACAACTATGTCATACTACAATTTATCTTAACCCTAAAACATACAATAGAACCGTGAGGCCCCCGGGAAAATAACTGAATATGTACAATATATTAATCACTACTAATGCTTACTGGTGGGATTACATGCCCATGTTCGGTCGACCAAGAATGAGTCAGTATGCCTTCGAGCATCTATAACAGCTAAGTTATGAAACCAAAGAGGAGGGGGTTATTACCCCATTCAGCGCCGACAGGTGCCTATTTCATGGGCTTGCTTTTCCCCGGTACCATATTCAGCACTTTATAGTGCAAGTTTGCACAACGGGAGCAAACATTAGCACCCGACAGCCAGTGACGAGCTACGACAGCATCACATCGTCACCTACCGCAACACGTGTCCATAGATCCCACGGTGCGTCAGCTAGTGCTTAAAAGTCGTGCTCCTCCATTAGCTAGAGCTCAACGGCTATCTGCTCATCCCAGCTCATTGCGACTATATATTTTAAATCAATTCTCCTAAATCAAACTTAATGATATCAATTTCGTGTTCACATAGTACTAAAATACTACGGAGCAAATACAACTTTTAACGGTAGAGTACATCACTACTTTTCTTTAACAATTCACGAAAGTCAACACGGAGAAACTTGAAATAACTTTAGTTCTTGTGAACCTCAGTGGGAGGCTCTGAGGACACCACTAATTTTTTTCTTTAACAGTTTGCTTGATCCGTGGCTTTCCACTCTAGTAAAGAATTGATACAGACATAACTCACCGAGGCCTTCATTGCTCGCTGAATTGTCCCGTCTCACTTGATTTGGCTGAAGAGTTGCAACCTGTTTGTGTTGTGCCACCATTTTTATACTTTATCACTTGTCATTTGCTCCCCCATTAACTTGACAATGGTTTCCGATCCCTCATGTATTAACAGAATCTGTTCTCCTTACTGCTTTTACACAGGGTGCATACGCTTTGTGAAAAACAAAATTCAAGGACTTTCAAGACTTTTCCAGGACAAATAATGATAAAATTCAAGGACTATAGTCACACTTTAATGGTAAATGAAAACACATTTTAATAACATTATAAAAAGATATTTAATGACACATTCCAATTTTTTCATTACAAAATCCTAGGAAAAAAAATAGTAAATTTAAAATTGTTTTATTCACAAGTGCATATGTTCATAAAGAAAAAAAATTGTAGGCTACTTTCAGTTAGTCGTTTTTAGTAAATCATATTGAGTTGTTATTTCACGATCCAATTCTTTTATTAATCCCATTTTCTCATCTGCCGATTTTCTGAAGCTATTGGATTTGACAATAAAATCAAAATTTCTTTCGGTTTCTGCCCTTTGTGCCATTTCATCCGTAGATTTTAATAATACTGCCACATCTTTTTCAATACTTTTTTTTTCTTTTTCATTTGATCTAAATCATCTTGAATTGCCTTTCTTTTTTTGACTACTGAAACATGTGTTTTCTCTTTTGATTTCATTTGTAAATAAGCCATATATTTTTGTCTGGCACTTCCAACACTTAATAGGAGGGATTTGGGGAGATTAACATTTTCAATCCCACCAACATATGAAATGTGATCATATATAATCCTTTGAGATGTAATATAATTTCCCTGCATATTTTCAATAATAAGTTCCTTATTTATCGAATAACCTCTTTCCACAGATGCCTGTCCATGTGATAAAAGTAATAGAGACTGAATAATATTCTACAACTGTTTGAAGGATGGATTTTAAGACATATATTCATTAAACAATACATCAATTCTTGATGCCTCTTCAGTTGAATCAAAATTTATGAAACCTGAGTTTATTTTTGCTACATCAGTTACAAATTCTTGGAATTGCCATAACACACTGTCATACTCTTCAGGCTGGAGGCGATGCGCATCTACAAGAAGTGTTAAAATTGATTTGAAATTTTTAACACACGAATTCCATCTGTGGCCATTAATTAGGGGTCCAGACACTTCAGGTGACGAACAAGAGAATACTGCATGGGGTTTTTAACTAGTAGTTTGAAAGTAGTTCTTGTAAAAATGTTCTGCATTGTATTCGGAAATCCATAACTTGCCGCTCACTAACATTCTTTGATATCAAACTCTTTGTTATTGTTTCTGCTTGAAAACCAATATCAATTCTTTTGTAATGACAACACACATTGCTATCATTGAAATCTAAGTTAAAGAGCTGTATAATTGAAGATGCTTCATCCATTACAGTCTTCTTAATAAAGCGATTCATTAAACTTCTAATAATTTTCTCCATATCCTTACCCAGAAATGGAAGCAAGGTTTATCTGCCTGATATCCTTTTATAAATGGCAATAGCTGTTTAACAACTGAATTAAAAAAGTGCAACTTCAGTATGGTAAAAGGATCTTGTAAGAATTTGTGTTTTACATCAAAGGAAGCAGTGCTAGGATTTTTAAATACTTTTTTGCTAATTTCATTATCGTATTTTTCAAAATATGACCAAAGTTCAATAGCTCTCTCACAAGCAGGTGAATTTTCCAGCCATCTGTGTGGACAAAATTTGAATGGCATTTTAGTGCACCTATTTTATCTACAAAATCTTCTCTTCCTGCAGGAAAATCTTTGAATAGTCTGTACATGCTTGTAAGAAGTTTTTCAATTCCCCATCCACTAGCCATGGATCCATGTCTAAATGAATGGATATGATGCGCCAAACTCTTTTTCGATATGTTAGGCTGCTCGTTACATTTGTATCGTGGAAATCTCATGTTAATATCGTACATGAAAAAAGGTTGTTGCACAGAGAGGCTACTCTGTATGTTTACGCTTAGAATTGTGGGTAAAGGAAAAGGCGTTGCCTTGCTTTCGAATTTCGATCTACTCCAGCAAAGAACTCAGAAATCACAATGTTGGTTTTGTGCTTGGTGAAATGAAATCTTTTTTTTGTTCCCGCTCATGGTTAATTATTTATTATACAGGGTGATTCAGAAAGGTAGGTCAAGAATGAAACACCATGTACAGTTTGTAGTGGGGAACAATATTTTTTCTATAAACATGGGTCCGGAAATGCATCATTACAGAGATAATTCAACTTGTACGAGGTAGGAAAGGATGTGCGTTACCCGGACGGCAATGGTAGGTTCTAGTAGGGTCCATGTAAATTAGGATCTAAACATGTAAATTGTTCATGTTCTCTCCTTTAAAAGAGAGGAAATGAAACATGTAACTCCATTGTCGTACAATGGATCGCTTGACTAATGCGGAGCTAGCGGACATGCATCTCATCTATGGCGAGGCACAGGGTAATGATACTGAAGCGGAAAGGATTTACCAACAGCGTTTTCCAGACCGTGATTTACCAACAGGAGTTCGTGAGATTCTCGTCCGCAGACTAAACACCTGCATCAAGGCTCAGGGTTAGTATTTTGAACACCTACTGTAATATCATTCCTACCTCGTACAAGTTGCATTATCTCTGTGAGAATGCATTTCCGGACCCATGTTTATAGGAAAAATTTTGTTCCCCGCTACAAACTGTACATGATATTTCATTCTTGACGTACCTTTCTGAATCACCCTGTATATAATTTCTTAATTTGTTTTAACGCTTCAAGAAGTGACTTGGAGCTGGAGGAGTGAGCTTCGAAGCAGCAAAAACACAATGGCTGCTAATGGGAGCAGCAGGGGAACAGAAGACTAGTGACGTCACTAACGGGTTAACTCTGATTAGTTCTGTTATTTCCTTATCGATCCTAAGTTTGATAGACTTACACCTCTCGTTAAGCATCTATCGATATCGGACAGCCTAATGTAACAGAAAATAGCATGGAGCAAACAGCCCATTATCAGCTGTTCAAGCGAATGATATCGAAATACGATATTTTAGAAAATAACACCCATCACTACTAGGTACCTTCAAGAGGTATTTTCTGAGATACAGTCAACTCTGCTTATAAGAGCCCAGTCGGGGGAATTGAAAAAAGGCTCTTATAAGCGGAATCGCAAAAGACAAGACAGTTATTTTGGGGAAAAGTGGCTCTTATAGGCGGAGCTCAAAGAATATCTCAACTGGTCACATGATTACTTGTGAAATTCAGTGACTTTGTCTATAGAGAAAGAGCCACGAGCCCATAATATTAGTAGCTGGATGCATGTCTCACCTATTTAAGGTCAACCAGATCCTTACAATTTTAGAAAAGTTTTTTCAGTAAATTTATTAAAACCTGTATAAAATTTATAGAAATTTTTGAAATAAATAAGATAAACTATGCTTAGATAAAGATAAAGATAAAAGATGACATAATTGAAAGTTTATCTAGATAAGATAAAAGATAAAAACTTTTCATCTAAGTTAATTATCTAGATAAATTTATCTAGATAGGTCCCAACACTGTTTATAATAATGAGGCAGTTATCTCCAGTGATTCCGAACCAGAAGATCATATTATCTAATTATTAATTTTTAGTTTTACTAAAAAAATTTTCTTTTATTAAATTGCAATTCAAAACTTTGTCGGATCTATTGCAGGGTGACTAGCGACCGGAAAAACAGGGATAACCCCTCACGCCGCGGCACGGGCCGGCCCCCAGACCATTGAAACAAATAGACGCCTGGGTGTTTATTCAAGATATTCAAGATTTCACGGTATATACAAGGGAATTTTGAAAAATAATGCCTCCATGGCTATAATATTAAAAATATATAAGATAAAAGAATTACCAGTATGTTAACTGATAGCTTGGGAAGTCATCTACCAGGATCTGAATTAAAGGTATTGAAATAGACAATTTATATGATAACATTTAAAAAAACTTTCTTGGATATATTTGAAATTATAACCAAGGAGGCATTACTTTTCAAAACACCCTCGTTTATACCTCAGGGTGTGGTTCCCCACAGCGAGATGAAAACAAAAGTTCATATAAACATGGTTCGGATAACGAACCGTTTATGAGATTTCCGCAGTTAAAATTGAAGTTTCAGCAGCTGGTTTTTCTACTCTGTGGATGGCAGTTGACATGCGAAGAAGCTAACTTGCTATCTACAGAGTACAAAACCAGCTGCTGAAGCTTCACTTTTAACTGCGGGAATCTCATAAATGGTTTGTTATCCAAAACCAGGTTTATATGAACTTTTGTTTCATCTCGCTGTGGGGGAATCACCACCAGAAGCTTGTGACAAGGGTTTAGATACACCCTGTATAGATAGTAACAGGATCAATCAGGAAAAAGAAACAACTAAGTTCAATCCGATTGGTTACCCAAGTTCTTCTGCAGTCCTGACAAAAATCTTATTAATTTAATGTTATTACGATCCCGCTATAACAAATCTTTATAACAAACTTTTGGTCCCACAATATTTTAATTTCATTATAATGAAATTCTATTTGGAAGCTGCATTTTGTCCTACACCCGAGAGGCCTCTTGGTTTCTTGTGTTATCGCAGTCATGATCGATGATCAACTGGACTAGTTTCCGCCTTCACCAACACAGGACATCACCGTCACTATTAGTCTCTACCAATCAGAATACTCGTTGTTCATTGGTGCAGCATCGCAGTGGTGGGGGATATATAAGGACCGCTTTCGCTTGGCAGTCAGTCTCGTTTCAATTTCGAATCTCTACATCCGACGACTGTACCCAGGACTCCGACTGCTAAGGCAAATATTTAAGTACCCATTCCGTATTTCACCAACTGCCATTGTGGTTAGCATCTGATAGTTCTTAATTTTCTTTTTACTAATACACAAGATATGTACATAATATAAATCGGTATCTTTTTAAAACAGTAGCGAAAAATTGTACAGTATTGGTTTCAATTTTGACACTACAGTAAAGATATAAGGACTCTTGACTGCTACAGCAAATTTGTAAGTACGGTACCCCATTTCGTAGGGGAACAGAAAGAAACAGACAATCGTGTCTTCCAGTGATAGGACAGGTGTCGTCCAGATTTTGTTAATAACGTTGCTATTAAAACATGTTCTTTCCAGACAAAAATAACTGATTACTTTAATAAAGATAAATAAAAATAATCAGTTTAATTTAATCCTGTGGTATACTACAGATAATTTTGAAATCCTAATTGTACATTTAAAACGCTAATATTGATTGACATTTGCCATAATTAAGGATAAAACATGAAAAAAATTTATATTCTCAGTTTAAAATAAGCTATTTTTCATTTATTCTCAAATTAATTTACACTCGATTTAAGAAAGTTAACCGGTGGTCCCTTGAGCTTCGTTATAAAAGGATTTGACTGTACTGAGTGAATTAAAAGTCCCGGTACGGTCTAATATCTCGAAAAATACACGTCTTGTCAAAAAGAAAGAAAAAGTAAGTGTCAAAAATTTTTTTGAAAGCTCTTTATGGTGCAAAAATTAGCCCCTGCACCCCTTGTACGGGGCAGGGGGGAATTTTGAAATTTCAAATGGGAACCCCCAAATTTTTATTTATCTTATTTCAAATGGGAACCCCCACTGTAGAATTTTTTTTTTTCAGATTCTGATTCATTAGGAAAAAATTACATTATTTTACTAAAAATTTTTTTTTTAAATTTCGAAGTTGCCCCCCACCCCATATACTAGGAGAGGTGCAGGGGACTAATTTTGGCACTATAAAATAGCATTCAAAAAAATATTTGACTCGTATTTTTTCTTTTTTTGACAAGACGTGTATTTTTCGAGATATTAAACCATTCCAGACTATTCATTTACCCCATATAATAAACCTTTATTTTATGAGGTTGACTGTGTTCACCCAATCAAATAAATCTTCTATTGGACCTCTATCATTATTTGCAATTCAAATATGGAAATTATTATATAAAAAAAAATTAAATAAACTGATCAAAAAATCAATTGCTGTTCGTTAGTCTCGCTAAAACTCAAAAACGGCTTGACCGATTTGAATAATTTTTTTTTTGTTTTGTTTCCTGTAATACAGGGGTGGTTTAAAAACAATAAGAATAGGGGAAACCAACACCTAAGGGGGGGGGGGAAGGGGGATTGAAAATATGAAATAGACTTGATTTATGTTTGTTTGCTTGCATGTGTGAACAATCAGCCCGTGGTGTTTGCTTCAACAATCGGCTGTTCGTGTTTATATGTTGCGTCAACAATGGTTGATGAAATTAATACATGATGACGAAAAAGACAGGCCCCGGCAGTGAAAACTCACCTGATCATCTTAGTCCAAGCAACAATGTAATCTTCATTTCTATCTTGCATTTTAGTAATCAGCATTTTTTTGTTTGTTAGAAACAATGAAGGTTACATTGTTGCCTCCACTAAGAAGATCAGGTGACTTTTCACTGCCAGGGTGTTTTTCGTCAGCTACGATGCTTGCCTAATGATTCAAGGGGGATAATTATAAAATGTAATAAATAAATAAATAAATAAATAAATAAATAAATAAATAAATAAAAATCATTATTATTTCTTTTTTTTATTAAAACCTTTGGAAAGATGTAAGAAATTTCCCTTTTTATAGTAACTTCTTTTATTGAAGTTATAGATAATGTTTATCTAAATACAGAGTGAATTTTAAGTACATCGACAAACTATAGGGAGGGGTTCCTGACTGGAAATAGAGTAAAAAAGGCGGCATATGTCCAGAAATGGACGGTGTGTGTGGAAATCGTCCCAGCACATAGGACATGGCTTTTCAGATGCTCCCAGAAGTAAAAATCCAGGGAGGGGGGGGGGGGGTTAAGTCCGGTAATCGAGCAAGGCATTTTACAGGGCCTCCGCGTTCTATCCAACATCTGGGGAAGATGTTGTTGAGGTGTTGGCGAATAATGCGCTCCATCGTGCCTTCAACTGTGGCAACAATGCATTTCTGGACACATGTTGATATGACCTCTTTAGCTCCAGTTACAGTCAGGAACCGTTCCCTGCAGTTTGTCGGTGTACTTAAAATTCACCCTGAATATTAAAAAATTATAAAGATATCAACTGATTGTGTGTGAGAGAAATCCTTGCTGCTAAACTGGTACTGTCAATATGAACAACCACATTCAGGGCATGATTCCATGCTCTTTGACTGAATACAATTCTATTGAAACAATTACATGTTGGTGAAAGATGTTGATGAGGCTGTAGACAAAGTTCCTTAATTCTCTGAATTCATCTATGAAGGTAATCTATATATATAAAAATCAATTGCTGTTCGTTAGTCTCGCTAAAACTCAAAAACGGCTTGACCGATTTGAATAATTTTTTGTTTTGTTTTGTTTCCTGTAATACAGGGGTGGTTTAAAAACAATAAGAATAGGGGAAACCAACCCCTAAGGGGGGGGGAAGGGGGACTGAAAATTTGTTAACACATTAACTGGTGTGGCACTACCATACTTAATCATATTAACCTCTTTTAGGGAGGGAGGTAACGAATTGTAGAGTGTGCTATCCATGAAGCACGATATCTTCACCATGACTTACCTAAAACCTTCCCAGGGTCCATCGGAGTTACCATGAAATATTTCATCAAGATTGGTCTAGCCATTTTGAAATGCATAGCGAACAGATAGGTCCATGTGTGTTTCTTTCATATATAAATCTTTAGTTTAATTCCAATCTTGATGAAATTTGCAATTTGATCTTCAAAACAAGAAGAAGGTCACTGTCTACATGAAATTTCGTGAATTACTCCTATCCAAACGATCAGAAAGTTTGATGAACACACAATAAGAAATAAAGAAATTAAACTGGAGCAAACACCAGTAAAGGTTACTTGGTTGTCTTTAAGACACTTATTGACAGCATGGCTGTTCACGTGTCTGCAATAGCCCAATTAGTAGAGGTGTCGACCATGACAATCGTGGTTCCTGTTCGAATCCAAGTCGCAGAATTTTTCCATCCATTCTTCTAATTAATATCATTTACCTCATGCTTGGAGTTTGCTCCAGTTTAATTTCTTTATTTCCTAACAGTTTATCAATTGCTGTTATCATGCTGATAATGCGATGATTGAACGTTCGTTTCAAGGATTATTAATAATGATCATAAAATGATGATGTAGTGACACATCATTAATAACGCAGCGTCTACTGAAGAGGCAAAGGAGTCAAGCGTGTCTCCCTTGAGCTCCCTATCAAAAGTTCAGACGACTGGCAAAAATTTATGTGTCTGGAAAGGAAAGAGAAAGAACGAGTATTGGTCAGAGAAACCCTGCAACTAAAACAGAAAAAGCTATACGGGCATTTGTAACATCTGAACAACGGGAGTTTTGAACAGAGCAAGAGGGTATAAGAGCTTCTACGTCAAGGGCAATCAAAACTTCAGTCCAAAGTATCTGGTGATGCTCCGCAGTGGTGAGGCAAGTCAAGAAGAGTTTAGATAAAATCCCGGTATGTCACCTAGAATTCCTGTTTTTCGTTTTTTACTTAGAATGGATAGTCCCTTTGCTCTGTGTTTTATTTCTTGCTGAGATGCGATGACTGAACGTTCGTTTCCAAGAATTATTGATAATTAGCATAAAGTGAAGATGCAGTGACAGAACATTAATAAGGCAACGTCTATTGCTTAGGCATAACAGTCACGCATGTCTCCCTGAAATGGATAGTCCCTTTACTCTGTGTTGTATTGATTGAGATGTTATTTAACCAATTGGGAGTTATAATTTAATTTTTTGAGATTGTTCTGTTTACCTACAAGTGTAATTATCCCGGGCAACGCCGGGTACCTCTGCTAGTTATACCTATTAAATACGTTACTCAACTTAAAAAAGAGGTTATGGTTAGTTTTGTATCAACCTGCAGTATTAGTGATGGCAAAGTTGAAACTATAACTGAAAAGTTCATCGAAGTTCTAGATAGCCTAGGATTAAAATTTCTAATTTAGTAGGACTTGGATCTGATGGGGCAGCTGTTATGATTGGGAAACAAAAGGGAGTTGCAAAGCTGCTCAAAGATAAAACAGAAGGACTCATGGTAAATTGCCATTGTGTAAACCACCGGCTTGCTCTTGCTAGTGCCCAAGCAGCTGCTGAAGTACCTTACTTAGTTTAAGTTTAACGACATTTTAAGACAGTTGTTTTTTTTACTTCCAAAATTCTTCGGTTAGGATGGCTGGCTTAACTAAAATCCAAAAAATACTAGACAATCCTCAGGTTAAGCTTAAAATGGCTAGTGATATTAGATGGCTGTCTCATGATTCCGCAGTACAATCTCTAAGAGAAAGCATGGTGAGCATTATAGCTGCACTCGAGAAAGAAGCCACCGAATGAAATGATATCACAGCTGAAGATTTAAGTAAACATCTTAGAACATATAATTTCGTCGCTTCATTAATGATGTTTTCTGATATCTTGCCGTTCTTATCAAACTTATCCAGAGCATGGCAAAAGAAAGATGTAAACTTGATAGAAATCCAGCCAGTCTTAGAAGCAACTAAACTATCCATTATGGAATTGAAGGACACTCCTGGCTTTTATTTCCAAATCTTAATCAGCTTCTTGAAGGTGAATGGTTAGATCTTCATATTGATTATTCGGATAGTAATGTCACATTCAGAAATGCAATCTATGATAAATACATATGCACAATTATTAATCACCTAGAAGGAAGATTTCCAGATATGCCAATCATTTCTTGCTTTTCAAGACTCTTTAGTGCAGAAGATCATGACAAAAGTGCAGCTTCAGAGATCCTCTTTAGTTATTATTCAAAATATGGAAATCCTCCAATTTTAAATTATGAAAATGCTAAACTAGAATGGGCAGTTGCATCAAAGATGATTAAAGGAGAGACATATAAAAATTTACATCCAAAAGAAATATTGATGAAGTTAGCAACTATATCCGAACTCAAAGAGTCGTTCCCCAATTTAGCAAAACTAGCTGCTGTGGGACTAGCCATACCTATAAACACAGCTGAATGTGAAAGAGGATTTTCTGCCCTAATAAGAATAAAAATCTGTTTGAGGAATCATATAAATCAGTCCACATTAAATAATCTTATGCTTATTTCACTGGAAGGACCAGATCCAATAAATTTTGATTATGATAAAGTTGCTGACAACTGGGCTTCTAAGAAAAAGAGAAGACTAAATATATTGTTTATTAAAAAAAAAACTTTTTAATTTCTTATAGCTTACGTATGTAACTTACTGGATTGTATGCATCATAAATATTTAATATAGCTTAATTTTTTTTATTCTGTTTTTATAAAAAATATGGAAAAATTAAGTTGTCTTACTGTTTTCAAAATAAATTTTTAATATATATTATGCCCTTTATTTCAGAAACTGTTATTAAATTAGTTATGTTAAACCATACAATTATGTCCTCCTTTTTTGAGTCATACTGGTGTTTTTTTAAAACAAATAAAATTTTTACAATGTTGCCCCTCCCCCCAACCACCACCCGGCTACTTTTTCCTGCCACCCGGCTGCAAAAATTTTCTGGGGAGAACCCTGACTGCTGTAGGGTAAAATTAAAATTGCAAGTCAGTATTCAAATGGTAACTCCTAACTAACCTTTCTAAAGTTATCCCTAGTAGGGTTAGTTTTAATTTTCCCTACCCTTTTTAAGGATTGGTTTTACCTTGTTATACCTATAGACTTAGTTTAAAAGAATCGAACTCTTGAGACATTTCCGAAGCTGCAAATCCTGCATCTATTACTTACATGGGTCTTCTTTTTGGTCCTTTTAGGTGGTGATTTTCCCTCAATGCACCACTGCTATTGCTGCCATTCTGATAAAGCACTTTGACGAACAGCACACAGTATCTCTTGTCAACAGCCATGTTGTCAGTACAATACAGCATGCGCCAAATGAAGCCCATTTTGTGATACAACTACTACAACTTGTACGTAAACACTGGATATAATTTATTTCACTGGAAAACGCTTCCACATTGCCTCTTCATCATTTATACCAAGTATCATTGTCAAATGTTCATTATCATCTTCACTGAGCCATAGAATTTGTAAGCAGTATAATGAATATTTTGATGTGTTTCAAGGACTTAAGAATAACTCTGTATAGTTCCATTCAATCCAATTTACTCAACATATTTTAACAACCTAATCCTTAAAATATTTTAATAATTATTATTACCAAACAACAAGGGAGAAGACACTAGTACACACAAGAAAAATCGGTATATGTTTACTTTAGTATACCAAAGCTCATACTAATTCAGGATTCGTTAAAACTTGCGGAAAATAAACATAAAACTTAACGAAAAGTTCACGACACAGCAGCAGATACTTTCAATGTAATTTCTTATGCAAATTCCGAGTTATCCGTCGCTAAAATTTAGAAGCCCACACTGTAAGCTGAAAAATCTTAAGCTTAAGCAAAAATCCGAGAGAGAGCGCCACTTTTACGAGAGCAGAAAAGAGCACACGATGACGCACGCAATTTGCGTTGATTGGAAAACAAGAAACGAAATTTTAAGTTGGCAGAAAGGCAGCATTAAAAGAGAATGGACAACTCCAATTTTTTTTTTTTAATTTCGACACCATTAATTTGGGTTTTTTTGTTTCCATAATAATCACCAATTATTAATAATAAATTTATTATATTTATTTGGAAAGCATAAAAAATAATTAAATTTAATTTTAAAATTTAAAAAAATTTTAAATTAATAATTCAATTCATTTATTGTGTTCACACAGCTAATTCAAGCCACCACGGAACTACAGTATCGAGCAAATAGAGAGTTACAAGATAAAAAAAAAAGAAATAATCAATAAATAAAAATAATATTACGGAGTAAATGTAAGTAAATAATAATAATAATAATAATAATAATAATAATAATAATAATAACAGGGGAAATTTTATCTTACATGAACACATATATCTTACCACAGTACATTGAAGAAAATCTATCTTTAGAATACATACACCTACTTATTTACACTGGGGCTCTTACAGTTATATCCACACTGGGTAAGAAACCAATCCATAAAAACACACAAAAATCATACACCCAACAGAAACCTAAATGGCAAAAGCGGATTGAGTCTGAGATTGACGAAATCCGCAAGCAGTTAGGTAGACTTACACAGTACACTAAAAACAACACTTCATCAAAGCAGAACAAATGCCTCAGACAATTATTTAAGAAGATTAAAACACACACCAGACATGAGCAGCACAATCAACACATTACAGAATATATGGACACATTAAAACAAAAGTTAGCTGCAAAAACACAATGCCTGAAGAGATACAAAACATGCACTCAGCGCAAACAGCAGAATAAGTTATTCGCAAACAATGAGAAGACATTCTATAAGCAGTTAAACAAAGATTATACACAGACACAAAACACTGGTCTGCCAACACAAACAGCACTCCAACATTATTGGTCGTCTCTTTGGTCTGTCTCGGTTGAACATAATAGGGAAGCTAGCTGGATCAGGGAAGAGGAGCAATTAGCATCCACACTATCAAACATGCCTTATACTGACATATCAGCAGATGAACTCTCACAAGTCATTAAACGTACTCACAATTGGAAGGCTCCAGGTGTAGATAGTATTCAGAACTTCTGGTATAAGCGCTTCACCTGTTTGCATCTGGCCCTTGCAAAACAGATCTCCAACACTTTGCAAACACCACAGACATTGCCACATTTCCTCACACAAGGAATAACATACATGGTACCAAAGTCACATAACACTACAGATCCCACACAATATAGACCTATCACATGCCTGCCTACACTTTACAAAATAATAACTGCCTGTATCGCAAACAAAATTTATACACACATAGATACAAACAACATTCTCACTGAGCAACAAAAGGGATGCCGTAGAAATCACATGGGTTGTAAGGAGCAACTCCTGAGAGACAGTGTGGTCCTACGGCAAACTCACAATAAACATAGACACCTCCATGCAACCTACATTGATTACAAAAAGGCCTTTGATAGTGTCCCACACTCATGGCTGTTATATACACTACGATTATATAAAATAAACCCTACACTTATCACATTTTTAGAAAGTACAATGCTGCATTGGAGTACTACACTACACCTCACACTCGACAGTGAAACCATCACGACTGACAAAATACAGATAAACCGGGGCATCTTCCAGGGTGACTCACTGAGCCCACTCTGGTTTTGTCTTGCACTAAATGCACTTTCCAACAGACTGAATAGCACAACTTACGGCTACACAATTAAACATAATAAAAGCTGCCACTACACGCTTTCACACTTACTCTACATGGACGACTTGAAACTCTACGCCTCCACACGAACACAATTGCACCAGTTACTTGACATTACACAAACCTTTTCAAAAGACATACAAATGCAAAACCATTCACATTGAAAATGGAGTACTCAGGGAAGGGGGCTTCACATTAGATGAACCAGATCACATTGCTGCTATGGAAAATGACGAATTTTACAAATATCTAGGATTTAAGCAAGCCAAGCTTCTGGAGCACAAACACATAAAGAATACACTCACTAAACAATATCTTCACAGGCTAGAGACAATACTTAAAACGCATTTAAATTCCAGAAATTTAATCAAGGCCATCAATACTTATGCCACGCCAATACTCTCCTACTCCTTTGGAGTCATACAGTGGACACACACAGATCTTGAGGGACTTGAAAGGAAACAACGTAAACTGCTTACAAAGCACAGAAAGCATCATCCACATGCAGCTATTGAAAGACTCACCCTGCCTCGTTCAGAGGGAGGCAGAGGTCTTATTGACATAACAGATCTACACCAGAAACAGACTCAGTCACTCAGAGAATTCTTTCACTCTAAACAACACACATCACCATTACACAAAGCAGTCTCCATGGCTGATACAAAATACACACCTCTGAATCTGAACAGCATGCAGAACACCCATAACATTCCTACAACATGCACTAAACTTCAATCATGGCTCGGAAAGCAACTCCACGGTAGACATCCTTCTGACCTCAACCAGTCACACGTCGACAAAAAAGCGTCGAACTTTTGGTTGAGTGAAGGGAGTCTCTTTGGGTTAACTGAAGGAACCATGATTGCCATACAAGACCAGGTTATTAACACTAAAAGTTACAGAAAACATATTATCAAAGATTCGACTGACGGGTCTTGCAGGAAATGCCATATCGCAGAGGAAACCATCCAATACGTCATATCCAGTTGCAAAATACTCAATGCAAAATACTCTGTGTAAATACTCAGATTATTTACACAGACATAACCAGGTAGCCAACATCATACATCAACATCTAGCTAAGATACACAAGCTAAGGGACATTCACACTCCTTACTATAAATATATCCCCGTCACTGTTTTAGAGAACACCACACATAAACTATATTTTGACAGAGCTATAATCACTGACAAAACTATCCCTCATAACAGACCAGACATTACACTAGTAGATAAGCAAAATAAAGTGAGTTACATAATTGATATCTTCATCCCCAACACACACAATTTACAAAAGACATACACTGACAAAATCACTAAATATACGGATCTTGCACATGAAATAAAACGCCTTTGGGGAGTTAACAGAGTACACATTGTTCCTATCGTTCTTTCTGCCACTGGGGTTATTCTACATTCGCTACACAAAAGCCTGTCAACACTAAATTTAAACCCACACGTATACAAAACCTTACAGAAAGCCACAATTCTAAACACCTGTCACATAGTAAGGAAATTCCTACACTCAAACATCAATACTCCCACGAGTGCATAACTTTCCCTCCCTCGCATTTGAGTCCCTTGGGCTTTGGCCCTCTTTTGGGTCGGCCTCTGGGATTGGCTTCCGGACTTGATCCGAGTATGGCTTCCCCAAACATTGATAATAATAATAATAATAATAATAATAATAATAATAATAATAATAAT